>APFE031058122.1:24615-49542 GCA_000404065.3 Pinus taeda | reverse complement strand
AATGAAAATGACACTCTAACACATGTGAATTTATAATGGGAAACTAATGGAAGGGAATAAAGGAAAAATTACCTTGAAAAACAAACAATACAACCTAACATAAGCTTGCAAAGACATTAACCATTTAACCTATTTCTTCATAATTTCTCATGGTAAAAATGACCATAAACATGCTATCCGTCCATGGCATTATCATTACACCATCACAAACCACGTGGAGGAGACATACCTTGACAAATTTGAGAGGACTTGGAGAAATTTTACTGTTTGGGTGAGTTTTTATGTAGGCTGCCAGAATGACCGCGCACCTCCCCAGAAAAGCCGCGCACCACTGTCAGAGTCGCGCCTGTGTAGTTTTCTTCAGCAGAAAACTCACCACAGAGCCGCGCACCACCCAGGAAGCCGCGCACACCTGTGAAATGACCGTGCACCTTCCCAAGCATTGAATTTGCAGAAAATTGCCACGAAATTGCTTTCTTTACCTCTAGCACGAAATTTTCACTTTCAATTGCACAATAAGAGTGACTAAAGAGGGAAATTAGCTTTTATAGGGTCATGTTTAAAAAAAATTTAACTTCAGAACCCACTTTCTAATGTTTTCAACTTGCTTTTCTTTTTAACACTGTTTAGAGTCTTTTTTGTCCTGAAATGAGCTCTTTCAATAGCTTGTATCCTTTGATTCCCAATAGCCACTCTCCCTTCCAAATACGTGGGAGCTCCCATGACTCATAAAACTCTGAAGCACTCATCTCGGCACCTGCTCTTGGAAAAATTGGAAGCTCGCCTCTCCTCCTGGACTTACATATCCCTCAATATGGCCAACCGTTTAGCCTTAATCAAAGTTGTCTTGCAATCTATGCCTCTGTTCTTTTTTCACTTTTGATAGCGCCAAAGTGGGTCCTGAAGGAAATCAAACATCTTCAAAGATCCTTTATGTGGGCCAACTCAGGACAAAATCACAAATGGGCTCTAGTGAAATGGGACACAGTATGCCTTCCAAAAAGCTTAGGAGGTGCAAGGCTTCATGATTCCCAACACAGTAATGTTGTCATGGGAGCGCGCATCTGGTGGAAATGGCTCACGGCGCTGCACACTCCCTGGGCTACCCTCTGGACAACAAAATATGCCAACAACAGACCTGTAGATGATCTAATCCGACTCATAGAAGTTGGCTCAGGATCCTTAATCCAGAATGCAGCTAAACAACACAAGGACTTAATCAAACAACACAGCTTCTGGGAAGTTAGGGATGGTAACAATGCAAGGTTATGGGAAGATCTTGGTAGCAAAGACCCAAGCTAAAGGAACTGATCAAACCTCACCAATTACCAAATTGGGAAGCACAAATGATGGAAAAGGTTAATCAACACTGGAGGCCCACTCTATCGCAGGGATATAGATAGTAGATAAGCATGGATCACATCATTAGGCAAGGCACATAATCCAATTAGCAGAATCTAGAGGCAAAACTCTCTAATAGGAAAATACATCATTGAGATAAGAAGGATATACTCATATGGGGTTTTGAGACAAGAGGAACCTTTACCACACATGATGCTTACAACATAATTATAAGGAATCACATAGTTAAGGATCCTCTTTGGAACAAAGCTTGGGCCCCCAATATTTGTTCAAAAGTTTCTACCTTCCCTCTGGTTGCTCTGTTAAAATAAAATCCTCACTTGGGATAATCTTCGGAAGCGAAACTTTCATGGGCCCTCCATATGTCCCAATTGCAAGCAAGAGGAAGAAACCACTATGCACCTCATGAATTCATGCCCATTAGCACACAGACTCTGGGAAAAAGTAAGCTTCTAATGCCAAAAAGATGGACAAATTAAAGAGGATATCACCAACATTATACGCAATTTGGCAATGAATCCATATAAGAGAAAATTGTTAAACTCCTTATGGAAACTTATCCTAGGCCTTCCCATGTGGACAATATGGAAAGAAAGAAACCGACGTATCTTCAAGGACCAATCCTCACCTTTAGAAGTCCTCTGGAACACCGTTTGCCAAAACCTTCGGGAAACCTTTTTGCTTCAAACTTGGCATGAACAAGACTTTCCTTCCCTTCCACAGGAACCGAATATATGGGCAAACTGGAAGCTACAGTGGAGCCAAGAGCTAGCAATCCATGGTAAACCTTCATCAAAGAGCAAGATACCAGACAAATGGCTCCCTCCTCCCCATCACATGATACAACTTAACTTTGATGGAGCCTCGAAAGGCAATCCAGGCAAAGCAAGATTTGGAGGAGTATTCAGAGATCATAAAGGCGCAACCCTTCTCACCTTCTTAGGCTCAAATGGATGGGATTCGAATAACTCGACTGAATTAGAAGGGTTATGGAAGGGGCTACTCTTAGCTCAAATTCATGGTTTCTTCCCACTCTTGATTGAAGGTGACTCTTAGATTCTCATAAACATAATTAATAAGATTCTACAAGGGACACCGTTAAAAAAAGTGGTCAACAACTGGAGATTGGCAAAAAGACTTGAACTCATTGAAATGTGGTTCTCTACCCACAGAGCAGTCAATTTCAAACACATTCCTAGGGATGGAAAAAAAGTGGTTGATCTTTTAGCTAACATAGGAGTGGATAGTGGGCTGTCTCTACATGCAGGCTCGCTCACCACTACTGCCACTGCGATCCAACTAAAGGAATACAATGATTTGGTGAAGATTGAAATGGAACAGGGCGAAGAAGCACAGCCAGATGCAGGTGACAACCAAGCTATTTATAATGATTAGACTGATGGGAGGCAAGAGGACGAGACACATGGCCGCTTGCGTTCCCTCCCATGCCAGCCTGAAACAAATTCATGGCATCCTGCAATTTTCAATAAATGGGTACTCTGCCCGAGATTTACCCATCATTAGCACATTAATGGATTCCACTAGCCATAATGCTACTCTTCCCCCCCTGCTTCATAGCATATGTCTGCCTCAGGCAGCTGAACCTTGTTCTCGTACTGTTACTAGGATCCATTGCTGGTTGCTAAGTTGTGTAGACCTGGGTAATGGGCATCATTTCTCCCACACCAGGCTCTACAATTTGACATCAGCCTAGCCTACCCTTTCTCATCCTCTACTCAGTCCTTTAGCCAACTCCCCCATTGATAGCTCGGCTTTTCATTCTAACATGGCTTACATTCGTCACTGAATGCGCAGTAGAAGAGGGGGATGTCGAGGTGGTATTGTTCATCCTCCTAAGACGAATAGCCTTGAATCTTCCCCCCCCTCCCCTTCCCCTGACAGTTCCAACCCTCATGGATCCTTCTCTAGCAGGTATCCTGATACCCGCAGTGGCCTTGGACGCGCTCAGATTCATGGTGCTAGCCAGAGAGACGCCACTGTCCATACAACTAATTTTCCTCTCCCCCCTCACCCTGCTCCCCACTTGACACAATTTCGCTTCCGCAACACCCTGAATAGACCTGTCATTACAACCACTATCACGATCGTTTTCTCTAAGGAAAATGATTCGCAGGATGCTCCGCCGGGGAACACTAGGGCGCAGCAGTGAGCTGCTCACAGGCTCAATAGTGGCCGAGACATAGGCAAGCAACCAATGGACGAGGAGATGGCCACCTTGCATGGCAAGGAACTAGGTTCCGGTCAATATGTTGCGAGAGGAAGATCTGGAGACATGTAAACATGTGGAAGCACAGTGGATGACACGTCAAGGTAGCATGCAGCTGTTGGTAGCTCTGGTGGCATTCAACCCGCTCGTGGGCCTCAAACCAACGTGCGGGAGGAGGAGGAGGAATGGTATCAGTATGCGTGCCTCATCGAAGAGGAGCCCACCTTAGATGACCTTAAGTGATGACACTTGGCAGCTAGGTGTCACCCTTATGCCAATTGGGTGTTTCTTCTGCTGCCCGGTTCTTTTCTGAAATGATTGTTCTGTTAAAAATTTCCAAGGTATTTTGCCATGTTTTTGATATTTTCTGGTTTAATACTGATAACCCATATATGGGTTCTTTTTGCCTTCACAGACTAGTTTCCCCCTTGGTGGGGCAGTCAAGATATTTTTTTGATAGATTATGTTCAGTACTGCTGAGGCTTGTGCCTCATTGTTATCATATTTGTTTTATATTAATAGAATAGATTTACTTAGAAAAAAAATCTCCATACTTGACTTCATTGCTAATGTCCCTAAAGAAGGAAAATTACCTTCACAAACCTAAAATTCGAAAATTTTAAAATTGTATGATAAATATCATTTTTTAATGAAACTTTCTTCAATTTATAACAAAACAAAGTTGAAATATTGAATAATTGTGACAAGTCAATCTATGTCACATCTCCTAATATGGAGGAAGAGATTTGTGCAGTGCGACACTTTATGGATGAAATGGAAATCTATTAACATTTACTTACGTAATTATTTCTTTTAGAAATGTGTCTTCACGATACTGGTATAATAAAAGTAAATTAATAATATGGACATGTTCTTAAAAAAAAAACTAACATCTCTCAACATATCTTCATTTGAACCCTAACCCAACAACGCTATATTATTAAAATTTTCATTCAACAAATGAGTTAACTACAAATAGTGGTGAACATATGAAACATTCATGTTAGATTATATCTAAAAAAAATTACAAAATGCGTGTCATTTCATGCACTCTTATAAGCATTAACATTAAAATATATCTTCTAAACATTACCACATACATTACATTGCATTAAAACATCAACCCTAAATATTAACACATATTGATCTCGTGCCTTCTTTCTCATGACCAATTAGGTCTTTCCGACCATCACGACAAGCCTTTGCATACACTATACCTTCTTCAATATTCATATTATCTATTTCCACATGTGATTTAAATACAAAATTAGCATGTGCATAAGCTTGTGCTCTTTATCGATTTAAATCAACATCAAATCTAGTCAATGCAGTCTTTATGTTGTTAAGAATGGAATCCCTTACTTCTCGACCAATCTAAGAAGTGGCATCCATCTCTGACCAAAGAGTTATGATATGTGGTGGTTGATGTACTGAAGGAGGCAAAGGATGAGGGAATGTAGTATCCCTTAATGCACCCTTCAAATCAAATTTTTGACCTTTTCCAATATCATAATATTTGGATGGAAGGTCGGTATAATCAAGTTTCATACCCAAAAAAATATTTGCATAAAAGAATTGAGCAAAATAATGCGGAACCTCATCATTCCATGGAAAATTTCCATATGTTGTAAGGAACCTTTCATACAAATGGTGGGTTATTTCATGGTGCTTAAAATATTTCACCTTCAACATCTTTCTTTTTGTCCCTTCTTTAAAATTAAACATAGATTTGGCATGTGCTTTTGTAACCCTCCCATTTACTTCAACCCATTTATCAAGAACCATCATTGTTTCCTTACAACGCCTCATCATATCTATAAATCCATCAATTATTGGCCCAAGGTTCTTGTACATATCAAGAAATGTACTTAGGGAGTGCAAAACTATTTCTAAGCTTTGTCAACTCTCTACAGGGAGCTCCAACCTACCAAGATCATGCTTCAATTTTGAATAATGAGTTGTGCACATATGTAACATACATTGTTGTATATTTGTCTCCCAATGAAGCTCATCAGGAATATCTAACTGATAGGTGGTAGTTGGCATATAGTATTCTTCTTGAAATGCCATCCTTGGCCTACATTGACTTTCTTCTACATTTTCACCCCCTTCTTCAATATAATTACATAAATATTAAAACATTTCAATGTATTCATAAACATGCAAAATATACATATATGTATATGTACATACAATTTATTTACGTAAAAAAATGTTTTAAAATAAATATATTTAAATTATATAATTTACCAGATGGAGGACCATGATCCGATTGAGATTCACAACTACCCGAAGATGGTTAAGCACCACCACACCCAAGTGCATGAGTTGATTGATATTTTTGACCACCATCATGCCCAAGTGCATGAGTTTATTGAGATTTTTGACCATCAAGAGAAGGTTAAGCACCCTCACCCGACAACCTAGTGAGAGATGATTCTAAAAAATATGGAAATTATAAATTAATAAATTTAGATTGACAAAAATCAATTCAATATGTATGTACATATGATTCTACCAATTTATCGTTTATGTAAATGCACATAAATATATATACTATACCATGATGATCATGTAACAAATGAAAATCTTCCATTGACTGATCTGATACTCTCATCAAACTAGTGAGAGATGCTTTTAAAAAGGATGGAATTTATTTAAATTAATAAAGCTAAATTGCCAAAAATCAATTCAATACGTTACATATGATTCTATGAATATCATTTAAGTTTGCACATAAAGATATATATATACCATGATGATCATGTAGTGAATGATCGTCCTCCCCTGATTCATCTGATACTCTCCTCAATCTATGACCAATCTTGTCGGTATGAATAGAAAGTTGCACTCGAGTCGATGCTCAAGACTCACTTGATTCTATATCCCATTATTCCTTGAAAAACCAGGTGGTGATTACTCATGTGATGATGTAGACCCTCGATATATATATATATATATATATATATATAATATATATATATATATATATTATAATATATATATATATATTATAATATATATATATATATATATATAATCTTTTCAAAAAATCAAAGTTACCTCATGTGTTTAAAATATTAAAAATTACCATTTAAAAAGATCAAGAATTAAAAAAATTAATAATATAGATAAATATAACTGTTTAAGGGTTTGTTCAAAATATTTGGTGCATGGCTCTCTTCGGCCCAAGACAATAAATATAAAAAACAAGTAAATACTTAATATTTAAATGTTCAATCAAATATACTCAAGACTAAAAACACAAATGCTGAAGTGCACATCTTGCGAATTAAATATTAAATTTTCTTTAACTTATCACTGTGATAACACAACTGATAATTCACTGGGTAGTGATTACACAGTGGGGGCACACTTAGTATAGTATTGAAAGAACCACATGGTCATTAAAGACACCACATTTATAACTAAAAAGCGCACAGATATAATAGATATATTACATATCTTACAATGTTCATCAATCAATTTTTATGGACTAGCTCTTGATACCAATTCATCTTTCACACACAAATCTTGAATTGGCATTTCCCATACAATATATCACTATACATCCTATTAACATTTGCATAATGACTTATGCTAAATGATTGAAATTGACTAGCAATAATTTTTCCTTCTCTATGCAGTTGTTTTAACTTCTCCTTTTTGACTTGGTACATGCCTTTCATTTGGTTGCACACAAGTTCAAAATTGGCGAAGACTACATTGCCATTGGATCCATAGTCCCTAGTTGTCCCTAAGCCTTCTATAAGTGCAATATAATAGCCTTCATTGTTTGTTGTCCTTCCAGGTAAATCCATTTTCCTTTGGAGGACTTTGTTTGTTGTAATATTATATAGCACATACATAATCATTGCTTGTCCTAAATTGGGATAACAAGAAAGTTCAATGTATAATGTCCATTTTTCAACCATGTTTAATGGGTTTTCTGATCCTTGTAAAAAACAAATTCAATAAAATGAATAATATATATCCTTTTTGCAAATGTCTTGGCCATAGAAAGTTTGATCAAGAAATTTATGGGAGAATGATGAAAAATAAGTATCAAATTCTATGGAATGCATTCTAGGTACTGCGTAGATGGTTAGCATGGCAAGTGGGTAGGACTCTAATTTTACTTCCTTTGGAAACATTATTGTCGGTTGTTTGTTTCAAGTGGAGAGATCAAACTTGCCAATTTTTAGTAATGTAAAGTTCAAATTTAGTTTTTTTTTATAACCATGCAAAGAACCAATCTATAAAAACCCAAAATTCTTAGTTTTTATTCTCAACATTATATTTCAATAAAACCCCTCAATTTTATTTTTTTAACTAACTATTCGATTTCGAACCAACTTCTTTCCCACCATTGTAAAATCTTCATTCCATTATTTTAATGTAATGTTGAAAATAAAACCCCACATTTTAGGTTTTGTCTTCGACATTATATAAATGGAATGAAGATTCCAAAATGATGTGAAGGAAGCTCCTTCAAAATTGAATGTTCCTTTATTAAAAAACCAAAATTGTGGAGTTTTAACATACAATTTTTTGCATTGTTATAAAAATTATATTAAAAACCATTTTGTTAGATAGTACTAAAAAATTTCAAGTTTCCTAGATCTCCATTTGAAGCAAATTTTCGGTGATAAAATTACCGAGATGTAATAATCATATGCCTTACAAATTGAACAAGGGTGATTGTGCGTGTTTTCTCCAAATCTGAAACAACATATAGGAGATTGTGGGTTGTAGTAATCTCAATTTCTTCAAATTTTAGTCAAAGTACCCTATGTTAGAGACACGTACATCCCATATGAAATTGTGTAGAATTTGGGTGTTGCTTCCACATTTCGCTCAGATGCATTTCCCAGAGTGTAAAAAAATCAAGCAAGGTATTTCTTAGTAAATGGAATGAGCCAAATCATAAATCAAACTTAATAATGAAATGATGTGATAATTCTTAGTCAATGGATCCATCCATGTTAAACATGATAAACAAGAATTTGTGAATATGCACAAAAACTTGTGTAAGCCAAGATTAGACATTACTACTTTGAGAACTTAAGTTATTCCACCATTAAGAACAAAAAGAAGATCATCATTCCAAATATTAATATTTTTGAAAGACATTACTTTGTCTAGATTAAGTCAAGAATTGTAAAAGTTGCAACAAATTTTCTACTGCTAATGAAATCAAGAGACAAAAAATTCTTCTGCTATTCCACGAAAAGTAAAACATGTGATATAAACACATTGTTGGCATTATGATACATATGTTGTACTTGATGGAAACCCACTCATCTCAGATGATAAATTATAGTGCAGCAAAGTTATTTTCTGGTTCTGCAGGGGCACAGATCAAAAGATGCAGTCATTGGCAGGTTGCGCAGGAGAACTATTGAAAAGGTACGGATATGTTCACAGGTCTCCCACACAAAAGGTGCGAACCTAAAGTTCACGCACTTTCATGCAGAGAAAAGTTCACGCACTTTCATGGAGAGAAAAGCGCACGCACGTGGGAAATCTTATGGGTGGTTCATGGTATTAGTCAGATAGTTTTTGTTCACGCACTTTCATGCAGAGAAAAGTTCACGCACTTTCATGCAGAGAAAAGCACACGCACGTGGGAAATCTTATGGTTGGTTCATGGTATTAGTCAGACAGTTTTTGATCCTATGGTTTTGGTCCGTCATATTGCATCCAAAAGAGTTGAACCCAAGTATTGGGTCCTTGGTATTGTTTCTCAATGGTTTTGGTCGATGGTTTTGAGTGAGGCCTAGCCTATAAAAAGGAAAGGAGATCATTTGGCTTAGCACAGTTGAGTTGAAAATCTTAAGAAGAGCAAGATCTGAATTTTTGATAATCGGTTGGTGAGACATAGCTGAATTTGAATCAAGGAGAAACTGGAGCATTATAAGTTAGATCTACTGAAGGGTTGGGACCCCTTTCGACGCATGAACGGATCTATGATTTCGACAGTCTGGGGTATGGTTGAGAACTGATAAATTGTCTAAATCCGGAGGTGCGCAGGAGTGGCAACAGCGCAGTGCGGAGGTGCGTAGCACCAAAGAAGAAGCAGGAGCGAAGGTGCACAAAACCAGAGAAGAAGCAGGTGTAGAGGTGCGCAATTGAATCGGCGGAGCAGGTGCGGGGGTGTGCTGAACAGTAGACAGTGCAGGTGCGAAGTTGCGCAGACTTTTCATGGAAGAAGTGCGGATATCCACAGGTTTCCTTTGGTGAAGTTGCGGACCTTTCCTGAAATATATTTTAGCTGTCTTTTATCAGTTTCTACAGAGATCTGGGTTTAAATTGGTGTCAGGTTACTTGTGTTATTTTCTGGTTATTACATTCTGAGAAGTTATTTGTTTAAAGGATATTGGGTGATGCACATGTACTTGATGTTTTGGATCTAGTTTGAAAATTTATGAAACGTGGTCCCTGGAAGAAAGAGAAGGTAGTAACCTTCTGTAGGTCAACACCTACGTAATAGTATCTTAGCTAGTACAAGAGCTAAGGGGGTTGTAGATCCCTTCCAAGAGAAGCTGGAAAATGAGAGAGGGTTGTAGCTCTCTGCAAGTTGCAGCCTGCGTACTGGCAAAGGACTGCACTAGTACAAAATCATTGTAAAAAGAAGCTTCTAATTGAAAGAAGATAGAGACATATTGCAGCAGGTGGTTTTCACCCACATTGGGTTTCCACCTTATATCTGGTGTTCTTTGGTGTGACTTTCTATGTTTCTTGTTCCTGTTTATTATTATATGGTTCTGACATACAGATTAATGGTTAAAATCTAAAGAATAAATTACATTAAAATTTGGAAGGTATATATAAGTTTCATTAGTCAGATCTGCAAGTGTTTATTGGAAAAGATTTGATAATACTGATTCACCCCCGCCCCTCTCAGTATTATTTCCAACACACATGCAATAACATGCAATCATCAAAACACAACATAATGATTTACAGGGGAACCCAACTGGGAAAAACCCCTCCATTGCTTTGGATTATTTCATATGAGAAAGAGAAACAATTACAATGTCTTGTTTCAACTCTGAAGCACACCCTATACTGCAAAATTGTTCTCTTGCTTCCTAACCTTCTATAGCCAACACTTAGCCAATTCAAGCCTCAACAAACCTCTTATTTCCTTGCGCAATTCAGGAGAAATTGAGCTCCTAAATAATAGGGGAATTCCCTATTTCCTTGTGAAAATACAAGGGGAATTGATCACCTACTTAGTGCAAATAGTGTCAAATTATAAATAGAAATTCTCCTTTTCCATCCACTCAACTAGGAAATTTGAATTCCATGCATGAATAGGTATATTTTTAGTTGATTTACTAGTTAACTGAGATATCAATGAGTTAACAAAAATCATAACTAATCAACTAATTACTAGAGCTCAGTTAACTGAGTTCAACTAACAATAACTCAACTATATTTCTAGATCTTAGCAATAAAGTCATGCACAACTCTACTTCTAGCCTACAAATTTGAATTTACTAACTTAACTAGTAGACAAGGCCATGTAACTATAGCTAACTTCAATCCAAGTCATCTTGTTGATGTGGAAAATCAAATTTCTCCATTTGACTAAGGCATAAGTCAAATGAATATTTTTCTTGCTACAATTTCAACACTCCCTCTTAGGAAGAAAATGGTTTTGCAAAACCACAATATTTCTCCTTTGTAGGAATGTAATGTAACACAATTTAAGACTCACTTTCACTGTTGTTGTGGCTACTGCACCAACTACAACTAATCTAATCTATTTAACTTTTCTAGTATCAATATGCTTCAATAAAGTTTTTCCCTTACTAAACACCACATCATAACCTTTGTCCTCCAATACAACTACATAAATCAATTTTTTCTTCAGCCTAGGCACATACATTACAGTTTTCAAGTGAAGATGGGAGACTGACTCTTCTTAAAAATGACAATATGTTGTAGCAGTTGCAACAACCTCCAAAATTTTGGCCTGCATCCAATTTTGGAGACTTCCTTGGTTTTTTCTTGGATGTTTGCAAACACTCGGGCTCATCCTATGAGCTCGTGTCGAGTCTTTGCACCCTCCTCGCTTGACCATTCACCAGACAACTTTTAGCATGTTGGTCACAATGTCATGCTTGCGGTCATGTTATGCTAAATTGAAGTTTTGTCTTCGTGCATACAAGTTGTGTTTGCTATGTATGCATCTTTTGCACTCACACATGAAGTTGTATCCAATGTCACGCAAGTGTCTTCGTAGTCATTCAACGATATATCTCAAGTGTCGCACTTGTCACTCGCACCCATTGGTCAGTCACACTAATCATGTTGCCTTGTTGGTTCGACATGTCTTTTCATCAAGTCATGTTGAATGTGTGTTCGCAAGGTCATGCATGCACAAGTTCACTCGTTAACGCATTAGTCATTTTGTCGACGATATGTCGACTAGACCACCTGTTGGACCTCCACTGAGTAGCACTACACAGTCTCAACCCTTAGTGATCATTTACTATTGCCCAGAATTACATAGAGCTGGAGGTTGCCTCCCAGGAAGTCTGCACTACGCAATCCCAAAATCAACCCGACTGAATGTCACCCGAAATAGTGCAGAAGTTGCTTAGCAATCCATCTCAATTTGTGCTAACCCGCAAGCAAATCTATAAAGCTTCTTTCTGGTCAACCAGAGAGTTTGACCGACTAGTCACCCTAGACTTCACTACTCCAAAAATTGTGTAGAAGATGCTAGCATGCCCGCCTCCACAGACTGAAGAAATTACATAGACATGACGGACAAGCAGCCATTGCCTATGACTGCATTGTCCTTGAAATTTGCATAGTTCTGTTAGCCAGTCCCCCTGTTAGTTGACCTGCTCCTCCTCCTCAAAACTACGTAGTTTTATTGGGTTGTCCTCTAGCTACCTAACACCTCGCTTAGCCCAGAAAAGACGCAGACATATCCTGCAGGCCATCCTCTCAACTCTATGCATTTTTGGCCAGCAAGCTCCCGTAGCCTGCTGTCAGCCTCCCTAGAGAATTTGCACAGTTTTCACTGCCAATGTCCTCCCTACTACCTCCCTGGAAAATTTGTGGAGTTCTTCCCTCCAATCGAGCTAGATCCCATAGATGGTCATTGTTTTTTCGAACTTCTCATCTCAGCTTCCCAATGACCTCTACGCAATTTTCTCAGATAGTGCCCCGAAGCCTGGATCCTGGCCTGAAATGTGCTTTGTATAGTTTCAGAGCCTTTTCTCTCTCCCAGTCACCTGCACCTGAAAACGAAAGATGATGCATCATGGTAGACTAGGGGATTTTTGGATTTGATGTTATCTCATCATGAGTGATTGCAGATACAAGTACATGGGTGATACTTGGTGCAACAACAAATGAGATGAATAAGGAGTGCATGCTAGAAGACTTGTTCATGAAGAGATGAACACATGAAGCATGTCAAGTACTAGCGAAGGAGATACATGCATGTGCAACATCAAGCGAACAATAAGACCATTGAAGCCTCTGCATACCTTTCCATGTGGAGGTCAATATATGATACACCAAGAGCACACTCATCACTCAATAACACTACAACTCGACATGGACACCACCATTAGCATGAACATACCATCACTGTCGTGTCGAGTCATGTCACGAGTCATCTCGACCACATCACTAATATGGGCCATATTGTTGTAATCAATGTAATGTAACGTGCAAGTCCAAGAGACCCACATGTAAAGTTGAAGATTCATGTAAGTCAAATAGTCATGAGGGAAGTCAAATAGTCACAAGGGTTAGTTTCACCCTTGGCTATATATACCTCTCATTTTCACATGCAAAAGGCTTTTCACCTTGGCTCCTCCCTCATAGCCTTGAGAGTCTGTAATCCTTTCTTTGAGGAGCGAGAGGTGGCTCTAATGCCTCGTTATTGGGGTTAGTGATGTATAGTGTACGAATGTGTCTTAGGACTCTCGCTTAATTCAGAAGCATGTTAACCAACCAACATGTTTTTTCACATGTATTGTATTCATTTGTAAGACTATTCTTCATATGCTTGTAATTCATGTGGTTTTGACCTGTAATAAGATAGTTTAACTATTTCAGTTTTTTTAGTACATATGTTGTTGGAAATGTGTTGTATTAGCTGTTAAAATTGTCTCGCTCGTGTGGACTACTCCGCCGGGCACTCGACAGACTCATTCTTGTCAAATTCTTATAATTATCATCGCACTCGTGTGGAATACTCTATTGGGTGTTTTACATGCTATTTTTTCACCTTTGTGTTTGTGACTTCCACATCTATGTGAACTACTCCACCGGAAGCTATGCAAATCCTTCTATGTTGTGTGTCTCTAATAGTGGGACTATTCCCTTTCGACTTGAGACTCACTCTCACCCTCTCCCTCTATAGTGAAATAACTTTGGCACAAGTGTTATAGACATATTTGGGCACTGCAACCCCAATCACATATGTCCATAAACCAAGGGCTTCTAAGCCCCTAAAAGTGTTGTTTCATACCCTAAAGGAACAAGGTCAGATTACATCATTTCCCATAAATTCTCCTTGAAAAACTACTCAGAACTGGTCAAAACTGGACCATACAGACCGCTCCATGCTGAGGGTGCGATGCATCTCACCTGTAACACACAAAGGGTGTGATGCATACTCAAAAGCCCTTCTGTAGGGTGTGATGAGCAAGAGCAGACAAATGGCGGAGGCAGTTTGCTAGGTGGAAACCCAGAGAATCTTCTAGAAACTGCTCATATGACACTTGCCTCTCTGAATTCGTGCAGGGATGAGTAAGAGATCATGAAATATCCAAGTGGAACCAAGAACTATCAGTGAAATGACACTAATAAAGATCGCAGAAGTTGACTCACCCACCTGCAAATATCTATATATGGATCCCTCATCCTAGAGCTCCAGAGGCTGGAATTTTGTATTTTGTGAGGAAGTGTTGTTGGTTTCTCTGTGAAACATTGTATTGTTGGGTGATCTAGCTTTTCATGAGGTGAAGAGGGAGGATGGCGCTGGATCAGACAGCTGGGTTGTAATCCTCTCTTCTACTATTTCTATCAATAAAGCTATTTGAGTTTTCCTCCATATACTTTGATATTTCTGAATCTTGTATTTGTGTAAACATTTGTATGGTTAATGTATATCTGATTCTACATATTTTATGGTTATAGATCTCTACGATTTGATGGTATTTTGCTTCTTTGACTCTACAGGTGTTCTTTGAAGTGGGACAAGTGAGAAAGGAGTGGTGAAAGCTCTATCAAAGGAGAGAGGAAACAAGCAAGGAGCCAAGCGAAGGGCTACGATTGGTACTCTCTACTTCTCTCTCATCTATCTCTCATAAAGGAAAACACGAGTAACTTTGAATTGTTTGTTTCTAAGATAGCTACCCATCTTAGTGGGACTAGCAGCTCTAAATGGACACTAGTTTTCCCGATAACAACAAGCAACACTAAGCATTCACCAAGCACATGAACCTCGTTTTTTGAAGACTAAGTATACCACTCTCATGTGCTCACAAGCAAGAGCTAAGGCATATCTTCAAGATAATGGAAACCAGGCCATTGTACCAGATGGGACTCCTACACCAAACGGTGTGAGGTCTAGTTCGGACTTCATACTGGGGAGATCCCCTGAATGTTGGTAGATCCAATACCATCAACATTTTTGGCACTAGAAGGAGGGCCAGATGACAAGATGAGCTTGTTGCATCTTATTTGAATCTCTTAACAAATGGATCATACACAATTTGTGCTCTTGGGATGTTTCTTTCATTTCTCCCTTAATCAATTATCAATCCCCGATGAGATTCTTGATCACTTATCCTTGTTAAAGTTTGAGGTGAATACAGAACGACCGTAACCATGCAATTTTTTTATTTTCTTCATTTTTATGAATCTCATGAAATCGATAGTGAAGAGCTTGTTTGCATATTTTTCTTCCTCATCCTTGAAGGTCATGCTAATCGGTGGTTTCATACCCTACCACCTTCTTCCATCCATTCCCTCCTTACTCTCCTCAAGGAGCTCCATCAAGCCTTTGATAAGTGTAACCACAAAGATGTCTATGAAAGAATCTCTCGTTTAAGAATGAAGCCTGGTGAATCATTTGATGACTTTTCTACCCGCCTCCTTCACCTCTATCATGAAATTCCTGAATGGTTTCTGGACATTGACTTCATGAGCAAGGAGTCGAAATTCTTGGTTCATGTTTCCCGACATGGTGAACCACCTAATTTCCCTTCTCCCTCGACTCTTGTGGATCATGAGGCCCCTCAATTTATAGAGGAGGAACCCAACACCTCATTTGTTCCTTTTCCTCCTCCCTTCCCTATCTCAAAGTGTGTGCCCCCTTGTAGTGGTCACAAATCTAAGAAATCTGCACAGCAAGTACCCCTTCACAGCGGTCGCAAAGATGAGAAATTTGTGCAGCATGCTCCCAACTCATCTTCTCAACCATCTCTCAATCCAATGGAGGACATTCTAAAATGGCTTAGAAATCCTATGGTGAAGACTCATTCCTCCATTCCGCAAGAGGAAATCAATGTTCATAACCCAAGTCTCGAGTCTAATCTGCATCTCTGCCATCCTCCATCATCTACAAGCCATGACTCCTTGTGCCATGACTCGCTTGATTAATCCAATTCACAAGCTAGTTGTGCACATTCTCCTGATTCTCAAGCTGTTGGCTCAAATTGTGGTCATGTGCAAGGCAGTCTCATCACACTGGTGAAGGAGTAGAAAGGTGAAGACAAACTCAATTCCTTTTTTATGTTTCAAAATTCTTCACATCATGACAATGAGCTTCCATTCTTGGTCAATTCTCAATCTGCTAATCTTGGTGAAACATAACACACAATTAATTCTTTCAATCAACCTCCAGCCTTGATTTTTCATCACTCCCATGCTTCTGTATGTGGTGATGAACACCCAAACACAACATGTGATCTCTTGTTCTTTGATGTACACTCTAACTTAGATCTGGAATTTGCACCAGTCAAAGCAGACTTCCATATTGAAACTTCTTCTTCACCCCACTTTCCCATGTGTCCTACAATTCACAAAGCATCGACATGCGTTGGAGATACTCCGTGTTTTCTTGTTTCTTCATCTGATGAGTTATCTCCTCGATTGACACAAGGAAGTGAGGTTGTCCATGATGAAAATAGTCTCAATGCACAAGACTCTTCCCACTCATCATCATCTTGTATGTTACATGAAGACAACTCATCAAGTCAGCGTGTTGAAGCTAAAACGTTTGATGAAGCCTGTGATAGATATGGTTACCATCCTAAGAGAAGTATTGAAATCCGAAACAACAGCCATCCTCAATCCATGCATGATCTGGTTCACATCTCAAAATTCCATTTCTCAATTCTAGAAAGTTCCAGGGCGTGCCATGGAGTTGAGGCACTTCAATGTACATTGATGGCTATGTCAAGACCTTGAAACTCTGGTATGCCCCTCAAACCGAATCAAATTTGGTCTCTCATGCAAAATCCATCTATCTTCATGGTTTTCACTCGACATGGATCCCCATGTAAAAAATGTTTACTATTCGAGGTGTGATATTTCAAATTTTCAAGTTTTCACTAATGAATGAATCCACGAGTATGTTACAACATGTCATCTTCATGGACTTCTCTTACATTCAACTTGGGTTGGGAGTGTCTGTCTCTCATGCAATCATGGAACTGTGAAGTTGATCATCTCAAAGACTGTATTTGTCTAGAATCATACTTATCAGATGTTCCCTCTTGTGATCATATCCTTGGTCTTGCTATGAATCTTGCATGTCAAATCTACTCGCTCATCACACCAGCAATATCCCTATGTGATGATGAGCACAAAATCTATCATACAAACCAAGTTCCTCTCATTTCACCACACCCCAACTAGATTCACATATTCACAGCACTGACATCCTTTCTACATTTATATGATGACCATGATGCCTGTACAATTTTTCACTAGTTACAGGTGTGTGTTCTGTCATATCTAGTGCACATCAAACTTGGATCCGTCATTTAGAGCATTAGCAAGATTTCTCAAAAAAATTATTTGTTCATGTCAAGTTGGGAGTCTGGCATCTCGACCAACTGGCCTGATCTGTCTTCTATCCTGGGTGGTTTTCATGTAGTTTATCATTTTTCCAATGGTACTTCCAATGAAAGTCACTTCACGCACTATGATCTTCACCTTATAACAACTTTCTCCTCAGACTTTTGTCTAGTAGGTGAGGCACTTTAGCTTGTGCTAATGGCTATGGCAGGTCCTCACTATCTTGACATGACCAACGAGAATGATCATATCTATATATATATATATATACCAGATTCCCATTATGATCCCCTCTCTCGAATCAGGAATTTATATTTTCAAATATCACGATTCTTTCAAAACAACCATCACAAATTTTATGATCCAATCGTTGAATGGCTAGAACAATCTTACTAGGCGAGTCTTGTTGCAGGTAACAAGATTCAGTCCTTCCTCGCACTCGCTAAGAAACTTGGTGACACACACTCGCAAGAGGTTTCCAAGGTTTGTTGAAAAATGGTAATCACCAAAGAGGTAAGCATGTGTGTTGGATGGTTGTGACACATCTTTCTGCCCACAAGCGAGACCTTCTCTCTCGTGTGCAAGTTTTTCAAGTTTTTGTATTTTCTGTTACACACTTGTTTTATTTGTTTTAATCGCTTGTATCTTTATGGTTGCAAGTCAGTTTTGCATGTTTATTTTCTCGCTAACTTGGTTTAGTTTTTTTACTTGCTCACTTTGCTTTCTTGTTGTCTTTTCTCTTTAGTTTGCTATTTTTTCTTTTATTTGTTTTGTTTGCTTAATTTCATGCTATTTTTTGTTGTTCCAATAAGTGCTTCCCTCTACTGAGTTCTAGATTTTGAATGAGTATGTGGCTGAGATCCAAGGAGTCTTGTGACACTACAACACTTGGCCAGTCCTATGTCCATCTTCTCTGTGCTTGGTTATAACCTTTGGTGGATGAAGTCTTAACAGAAAATATGAGCCATTTGCAAGGGAAGCTCTGGTCCAACCATGAACCTATGTGCACCATGGAAACCCCATGCCTATACTCAGTCTTCTTCTCTATGTGTTCAAGCTCATCAAACTAGTATACACGGAGAAGGGGAAATATAAATGAGCAAACCTATATCAGAGGTCTTACATGCTTCTCTGAAGGAACAACCTCTTCTGCTCTCAATAAGTCAGGATACCTCTTCTGCCCAAAAAATAAATAAGTGTTGATGCATAGTCCTCTTTAAAAAAAATGGTGGAACAAGAGAAAAGGTTCCTACGCAGAGAGGTGACACATGCAACTCCATGAGGGTAATGACCAGGATCGCTGACAATGGAGCAATGTGTGTGTTCCTATGTGACTCTACTAGGGTACTTTCCAAGTCTGCTAGTAGTAGAGCAACACAAGAGATGAAAACTTATACTCTAAAAATTTTAAGCTCGCGAACCAAATTACATTTTCTAATTTTAAAACACTGTGATCAAGATGAAACTTGTTGTTGTATTTGACTGAGTTGGAAAAAGGTAAACCATGTTTATCCATGGGGAAAGTGGGGAAGTCGAAGTAACCTGCACAATGATTCAATACTCCCTGATATACCAAGGCCCTGTTGTTTTCTAGGAAAATCCTCTTTGCGGATAGAGATGCTCCCTCTAGCCCAATGAGTGGGACTATCAGCCTACGTGACAATCTACAAGGACACTTTCCTAAATTATAATCGAAATGAGAGAAGACGAAGATGGCCTACCACGTTCTGATGCTATAATGTACTCCTTTGTTGAAGATCTTGAATCACTTGTAACTCAATCTCAGCTCTACTACTCACAACATTCGGATACCTACACAAGGGATCAAAGACACAACAAAGCATACAACTACAAATAGCATAATCGAAATTAATCCACTTAACAAATTAAGGAGCACTAAGATAAATGATGCATTAACACAAATTTTTATGGAAAGTGAACTAGTAGTTATATATATAAATAAAATAGAGGAAGCATACGACCAAGCCTTGATGTCAATAAGATCTCCTTGAGTGAATGTCCAAGTCCAAACTCAAGCTCTCCAAGCACTCGTTTTCCAAGCCAAATGAGTAGCATGTAGGCACTATCTCAGCATAAGGGTGAAAATAGCCAAAGACCAACCATTTGGGAATGGGAAAGAATGAATATATAGGTAGGGAAAGGGAGTTAGGATCTCTACAAATATAGGAGAAGGCCCTCATCTCAATGAGGTAGCTCATAGAGATAAGATCAAAGGGAAATATTGGGAGAATTCGACCACATCCACACCGAACAACCTCCAACTCCTCATTCTAGAAGCTTCTAGATCACAAAGACTCTTGTCCTCTTTGGGAAAAATTGTCTTTTAAGGATCAGTGTGGGTATCCAAGAAAAACGCACATTCACAGTGCGAGGCTAGTATAGTAAAACTAGCGATCAACACTAGTTTCCAGTGTCAGGGTCGCGCTGGTCCTGAAATTAGGGTTTGAGAGCTTGCTTCTTTGGGGAAGGCTCAAGGCATGTTTCCATTAGTGTTTTAGGGAGGATCTGAGTTGTATATTAGGATGGGAAAAGTACATTATTGTGAAGTTTCAGGCACTTCGGGGTATGACATCGGGAAGTGCAGGAGGCGTCACAAAATACTATGTAACACCTGTGCTATCAATGGACCAAAACAAAGAAACTGGTATTCAACCAATGTGTCACTAAGTGTTGTACCAGTTGCAACACCCTACAAAATGTTGGCCTGCATCCAATTCTAGAGCCTTCCTTGGTTTTTTCCTTGATGTTTGCAACTGCTTAGGCTCATCCCATGAGCTCGTGTCGAGTCTTTTCACCCTCCTCTCTTGCTCATTCACCAGACATATCTTAGCATTTTGATCACAATTGCTTTCTTGCAGTCATTTTCTAGCTATGTTGAAGGTTTTTCTTCATGTATACAAGCTTTTTTCATTATGTAAGCATATGTTGCACTCACACACAAAGTTTTATGCAATGTCGCGAAAGTGTCATCGCGGTCATTCAACAATCTATCTCAAGTATCGCACTTGTCGCTTACACCCGTTGGTCAGTCACACTAAGCGTGTTAGCTTGTTGGTTCGATGTGTCTTGTCATCAAGTCATGTTGAGTGTGTGTTTGCAAGGTCATGAACGCATGAGTTCACTCGTTCAAACACTTAGTCATTTTTCCAATGATCTGTCAACTAGACCACCCTCCACCCATTAGACCTCCATTGAGTTACACTATGCAATCTCATCCCTCAGTGATCATGTACTACAGCCTAGAATTGCAGAGAGCTGGAGGATGCCTCCTAGGTAGTCTACACTGCACAATCCTAGAATCAACCTGATCGACTATCACCCAGAACAACGTAGAAGTTGCTCAGCAAGCCATCTCGATTTGTTCTGCTGCAAGAAAATCTATCAAGCTTCCCACTGGTCAACCAGAGAGTTTTACTAGGAAGTTACCGTAGGCTTCACTCCTCCAAAAATTGCATAGAAGTTTCTAGCATGCCTACCTCCATTGACAGAAGAAATTGGGCAGACATGAAGGACAGACACCCACTTCGTGTCACTGCACTATCCTCGAAATCTATGCAATTTTGTTAGCCAGTCCCCCTATCAGCCGAACTCCTTCTCCTCCTGAAAACTAAGCAATTTTCCTGGGCTATCCTCAACCTCCCTAACACCTCACTCAGCCCAGAAACTATGTAGACATGTCCTGCAGGCCTTCCTCCCATCTCTGCGCAATTTTGGCCAGCAATCTCTCGCAATCTGCTGCCAGCCTCCCCAGAGAATCTACACACTTTTCACTGCTAGTGTCCTCCTTTCTGCCCACTCTACCTCCCTGGAAACCTTGCATAGTTTTTTCCTCCAGATGATCCAGATCCCGCAGATGGTCATTGTTGTTCTGGACTTTTCATCTCAGCCTTCCAATTACCTCTGTGCAATTTTCCTAGACAGTTCCCGGGAGCCCGCATCTAGGCCTTAAATGTGCTCTATGCAGTCTCATAGCCTTGTCCTCTCTCCTAGTCACCTACACCCAAAAACAAAATATGATGCATCATGGGCGCCTCATCATGAGTGATTTCAGATTAAGGTACATGGATGAGACATGGCGCTATCATGAACGAGATCAACAAGCAGCGCATGCTAGAAGACTTTTTCACAAATGGATGAACACAAGAATCATGCCAAGTACCAGTGGAAGAGATACATGTACATGGAGTCTCAAGAAAACACCAAGACCATCCAAGGCTCTACACACCTTGCCATGTGGAGGTGAATCTATGATACACCAAGAGCACACTCATCACTTAGCAACACTGCAGCTCAACATGGACACCACCATCAACATGAACATACCAACACTGTCATGTCGAGTCATGTCATGAGTCATCTCGGCCACATCACTACTATGGGCCATATGTTTGTAATCAATGTAAAGTAACATGGAATTCCAAGAGACCCACATGTAAATTTGAAGAGTCATGTAAAGTTGAAGAGTCATGTAAGTCAAACAGTCATGAGGGAAGTCGAACAGTCACAAGGGTTAGTTTCACCCTTGGCTATATATACCCCTCATTTGTATATGTAAAATGATTTTCACCTTGGCTCCTCTCACATAGCCTTGAGAGTATGTAATATTTCCTTTGAGGAGTGAGCAGTGGCTCTAATGCCCCGCTATCGGGGTTAGTGATCTATGGTGTATGGATGTGTCTTGGGACTTTCACTTAATTCAGAATCTTTTCAATAGGCCAACATGTTTTCACACATGTATTGTATTAATTTGTAAGGCTATTCTTTGGACGCTTTTAATTCATGTGGTTTTAACCTATACTAAGATATTTGAACTATTTCGGTTGTTTTAGTGCATATGTTGTTGTAAATGTGTGGTATTAGCTGTTAACGTTGTCTCGCCTATGTGGAATACTCCACCGAACACTCGACAAACTCATTTGTGTAAACTATTTATAACGACCGTTGCACTCATGTTGACAACTCTGCTAGGTGTTCTACGTGTTATTTATTCACCTTTGTGTTTGTGATTATTGCATCGGTGTGAACGACTCAGCCAAAAGCTGCGCAAATCCTATTGTGTTGTGTGTCTCTAACAGAGTTGGGACTATTTCATTTCGACTTGAGACTCACTCTCACCCTCTCCCTTTGCCGTGAAATAAATTTGACACGTGACATTAAGCACTCTCTTGGCACATGAACCTCATTGTATACCACTCTCGTGTGCTGACAAGCAAGAGCTAAGGCATATCTTTAAGATAATGGTAACTGGGCCATCATACTGGATGAGACTCCTACACCAAACGGTGTGAGGTCTAGTTGGGACTTCATATTGGGGAGATCACCTGCATGTTGGTGGATCCAACACCGTCAACACAGTACCAATTCCTTTGGTACTATATCTGATCCAGGTGGATGTTGGTGGCCACCCACCTATCCCATTTGGACCCCCGCAACTGTCTCTTTCAGGCTCATTCTTCTGGATTTTGGCAGTGGCAACAGTGGCGCTGGGATCCGCATCAATGATCTGCTTCCCTTTGCCATTCCCCTTGTCGGGTTCTGGCTCAGGGTTGGAACATGTATCTGATTCGGAATCCTTCAACTCGGCCACCAATGACTGTTTGGTCTGACACTCACTTGTGTTATGAGTGGGGCTCTTGTGGAAATCACACCACTTTCCTGTGTCCTTCTTCGGCTTCGTGGTGTTGTTCTTTTCTTGCAGTTTCGATGGGTTGTCTTGGGTCACCCCGCCTTGGCTTTGTCCTTTGGGCTTCGGATTTGCAGATCCAAAGTCTCGCTTCTTCTGTTTGAACTTCTGCTTGATTTTGACAGCATATCGATATGCTGTGCCCAGTGAAGAGATGTCCAAGAACTCCATTTCTTCCTGGATGTATCTTTGTAGGCAGCCGCGGTATTTGAGTACCATATGCAACTCAGAATCTTTGATACCCAGCTGTGTGCGAAGGGTGTGAAAGATGTTTGTGAACTCAGGCACATCTTGGTCCCGTCCTTGCCGCAGCGTGGTCCATCTGATGTATTTGTCCTCATAGCTTTTGACAGGGTAGTACTGCTCCTTGATGGCATCTCGGAAGTCTTTCCAAGTGGGTGTGGATGAAAATAACGAGCCTGTACCTTCATCCTTCTGCTCGCAGTAGGTCTCCCACCAGTCCTTGATGTGGGGAGCTGCTTTGAGAAGAGCGAAAACAATCTTTTCCCGACTTGAAAATTCATGAACAGAGAAATACCCATCT
The DNA here is from genome assembly GCA_000404065.3 of Pinus taeda. Classification (NCBI taxonomy): domain Eukaryota; kingdom Viridiplantae; phylum Streptophyta; class Pinopsida; order Pinales; family Pinaceae; genus Pinus; species Pinus taeda. The sequence goes on along the minus strand of APFE031058122.1, from coordinate 25,638 downwards.
AGCAAATTTAACCATTTATCTACAGCATCTGCGTCTATTTTACCGTCGAAGATGGGGATTTCAAAATTAACTTGTACCTTAAAGGGCGTGGCGTTTCCAGAGTCGCTGCTGGAAGCCGATGCGTCACCTCTAGGTAGTCGCTGAAGGATCTGCGCAAAACTGTCCATCATCGCATTTCGTTGTTGCTCGAGGGCTTCTTCGAGCAAGATTTTGATAGGGTCTCCTGCTCCCTCGTCTTTCTTCTCATCCTCCATTGGAGGCCGTCGGGATTTTCGAGGCTAGTCTTGCAAAGGTTCGACCAGTTCAAGCCCTAACTCCTTATATCCTGACCTCGTCGAGGACATGCAAAGAAAAACCGAGAAAAAACAGACCGCTCTGATACCACTGATCCAGATTTAAATAGGAACGCAATAGATTACAGAGATAACCATAAATCAAAGAGATGCATCGGAAATAACACTTCATTTCATTAATGGAAAATACCGAAATATGCTTACAACCAGAATTGGAAATAAACCAGCTAGGACGATGGTAGCTTATCTCTGAGAAGAGATGTGCGGCTACATGTCTCTGAACTGTTCCGAACTTGTGTTACAATGAGGCTCGAAGGCCTATTTAGTATTGAGAAACAATGGAAAACCCTTCACATTCCAAAACCGACCCTTAGAAGATGAAACGCCAAATTGTGGGCCCCGTTTTGGGTAAATTGGTACATCAATTTCCCGGGGTCGTAACTTTGCATACGATCTCCGTTTGACGCGTACAATAACTCATTAGAAAGATCTATTCGAGAACTATCATTGTTGGAACGGCGCAACATCGATCCATTACATGGACCCATGTTGCCCCTGGATTCCCCAAAAAACGTCGTTTAGGGCCTCAAAACGGCTCCGGAAGTTCAGGACCCGAAAAACTGCTAAAAATAGTAAGTTGTGCTACAATTAAGGAAACTGAAAATGCTGAAGAGACAATTGTGGGGGTCCAAATGGGATAGGTGGGTGGCCACCAACATCCACCTGGATC
>APFE031058122.1:0-15986 GCA_000404065.3 Pinus taeda | reverse complement strand
CATTGGTCCATCACACCATCCATCTTTGGGGTTAACACTACCAATCCATCGTCAGTGTCACCGATATGTTCAAGAGAATTCATTTAGACAACTCGCCTGTGTCTCACCCACTGCAATACATTCATGCTCCATTCCTTCATGACTGCCACCCTGAACCCTGTATCATCAAATTGTTTTCACCTCCAAAATCATTTGCTTCATTTTGTGTTGTTGATGTGGGATTCATTAAGGCCCTCCTAAGACGGGTCACTTCTTTTCGACATCAGCTCATTATCCAAGAAGTTGACTTAGGAAGAACCCTTTCAGTAATTTGAAGCTTGCATGCCTCAATGGCAAGTTTCTCACTTTCGGTGACAAGTTTACATTAATTCCCTTCGACCGAGAGATTTTACGTGGTGTTCGATGCGAAGTTGTTGTCAAGGAATAGTGTCCACTTAGATGCTGCTATTCCCACTAAGATGGGTGGCTATCTTAGAAACAAACAATCAACGTCGACTGTTGTTTCCTTTTATGAAAATAGACGAGAGGAGGACCAAGAAGACCAACCTGAGTCTTGCGCTTGATTTCCTCTCCTTCTTGATAGAGCTTCGCCGCTTCTTCTTTGTCTGCCCAGCTTCAAAGGAACCTGTGGAATCACAGCAACATACTACTATGAAAGAAACAAGGATCTAAATTCATAAATAATACAGGATCAGATGTGTATTAACCATATACATGCATATATAAACAAGTACACGAGAATATGGAAGGAAACAAGAATAGCTTTATTCAGATGAAAAGTAGCAAGAGGATTACAACCATGTGCTCTGACCCAGCATCATCCTCCAGCTAAGAAGCCCTTCTTAACCTCAAGCAAAGCTAGATCACCTAACACTGTGAATGTACACCAGAAAACCAACAGCACTTCTCTATAAGATACAAAATTCCAACCTCTGGATCTCTGTGATGAGGGATCCGTATATAGATGATTACAAAGAGGGGAGTCATCTTTTGGGATCTTGATTAGTGTCCTCTCTTTGATAGTTCCTTCTTCGACTTGGAGAATGATGATCTCTTACTCATCCCTGGTCGAAAATAGAGAGGCAAGTGTTAGAGGGGAAGCTTCTAGAAAATTCCATGATCTTCCACCTCGCATTTTTGTCCCTGCCATTTGTCCATTCCCGACCATCGCACCCTACAGAGGAGCAAATCAGTATGCATCATAGCTTGTACACTAGGAAGGTGATATGCATCACACCCTCTGCATTGAGCTTTCAGTATGGTCCAGTTTTGACTGTTTATGAGCAGTTTTCAGTGGAGAACTTCTGGGAGATGATGTAATCAGTTGACCTTATTCCTTTAGGCAGTGAAGCAACACTTTTAGGGACTTAGGAGCCCTCAGTTTATGGACATTTATGACTGGGGTTGAAGTGCCCAAAAATGTCTATAACACTAGGCTGAATCATTGGAAATGGCAATGGGATTGCATTAGACCCCGATACAAGATGCTGGGTTGGGAGTTCAACAAATCCACATGCAACTACAGAAGCAGGATAGGGCACCACAGCTAGAGGCGTGGGAGGAAGTATGGTGCATAAAGTGAAAAGGCCACGGCCATGACAAGGATCACTATCCAGTGTTCACGAACTACTTGACAGGAGGAGGGGCAATGCCATTGAGACTGGAGGCACAAGAAAGGCCGAGCACGACACCTGCTTTATGGTGCATGATCTGTCAGATAGGAGGGAAACATACGACAAATAATTGTCATTTGTTGCAGAAGTATAAACAAACACCCTAGCAATTGTTTTGTAATTTTTGTAGGTCGGTAGGTTGCGATGAGTGCACTTGCCACAATTACAATCTAATGATGGATCAGACCCTAGCCTATAGGATGTAGACCAAATGCAAGCCCTCGACCCAGATGCAGGGGTGTCGCGCACTAGATTTTAGGGGCGAGGTCGAGGATGACGTGGAATGGCACTAGGAAGAGGCCACAAATAGTTAATTTTTTATAATTGTAGAGGACCATGGCACTATGCCCATGATTGTACCGACTCGATGAGGATGTCCTGTTCGTGTTGTGCTCAGTTTGATCATGAAACAATAGATTGTCCTACATTGATCACAAAGATCCATGAAAAAGGGATATTCTAACCTCCCCCAACTCAAAATATGTGAATGATGAGGTCTAAGGCACATGAAGAAGACCCAAATTTAAACATGATGCTCGGAAGCGGTACGGCCACAGGAGAAGATATGGGGAAACAACTAGAGGAATGTACATGGGTTTGAAAGGCTCCTGCAATGGAACCTGAGTTTGACTTAGAATGCACAAAGGAGACATGCATGGAAGCTAAGAGCTTCGCAGAGGCCTCCACTTCAGGTAGTAAGGAACAACCAGAGCGAGGAATGGATCCTTCAATGATCACTACCTTTTTGGAGACATGCATGAAATTGTTGTGTGACAGCAAGGTGGCTAAAGGACAATAGGAGCTGATCACTAGGTGTGTGAGGGCAAGAGAACCGCGTGTAGTCAGGAAATTGGGAAAGCATGGATTGCACACTGGAAGGGAAATGAAGTTGACTGCGCAGATTGGTGAGTATGAAATGGATTAGGTAATCCTAGATTTGGGTTCGGACACGAATGTATTAGCAAAGAAAACATGGGAATGCATGGGCAGGCCCGCGCTACAATGGTCCCCTATTTAATTATGAATGGCGAACCAACAAAAGGTTTTTCCCATGGGAAGGTTATAAGGGGTAACAGTTGATATTGAAGGCGCGAGCGCGCAGGCGGATTTTGAAGTAATAGAAAGTGTCGATGACAAGAATCCATATCCCACGTTGTTAGGAATAGACTGGGCCACCGATATGAATAGAGTCATCAACCTAAAGAAGCACAAAATTTTCTTCGAGAAAAATTCACTATGCATAGTAGTCCCACTAGACCCAGCCGAAGGAGTGCGCTACACTGAACCAGTGTGTGATGATGATCTTGATTGAATTTACAAGATAACTCTGTAAGACTAGGATTGGGTGAATCCAACTACAGATGGGAGAATCTCATGGGAGCACGAAAGATCCTGCACTTTGGACTCAAATGAAGAAGTAGAGCGATGGCAGAATCAATTGCATGAAGTGACAATGCTGAACTGCAACATGATGGTTAGATCACTTTGTTGTGTGACAATAGAGGTAAGAGAGCTGCCAACATATGATCGATTGACAGCAGTGGATAAATTCCTGAGCAAATTCAAAAGCACGGTACTCGAACAACAGTGGTTCGATGCATGGGAGTGGGCACTATGCACAACACTCGCATGATGGTGGGGTACACATCAAGGAAGCTTTGAGGACTAGTGCGAATGTAGAAGGATGATGCGCCTACGGTTTGGAATCCCCCAACATTAAACAAGAGTCGATCAGCAAGAATGGAGCAATTTGCGCAGCCACCTGTCTCGATGGGTACAGACACGTGTGGGGCAGAGAGCACACCTGAACAGGACACAACAGTAGGAAAGGCGACGCGCACCATAAAAGTTCCATGTAGAAGCATTGAATAAGGAATGTGGGATCCTAAAGAGGGCTCACTAGGTGAAAAGAACTAATTGGGGCCTGCATGTGCCAGCGATTCCATGGGCCTATAATGCCATGTACAAAAACTTTAGTGTAGAGATGATTTTGAAGCTGAGGATTAGAGTCGAGACCATAGTTTTGGTGGAAAGGAATCCTCACACAATAGCTCCCACAATTGGGACTGTACGCGAGGACCAAGACAAAGGAATTATGCAGCTACATGAGGACGAACATTTTCAGATTCAGGAAGACGTTCGGCAAGGGAACCTTAAACTTCATGAACTCAAAGAAGATCAGGTACGACTAGGGAAGAAAAGCATATTAATGGACGTGGAGATCAAAAAAATGGAAAATGAAATTGCGCAAGAATGATGCGTCAATAAACTAAGAATAATAAGAAAAGATATGGGCAGGCATACTACTACATTAGAAGATTTTCGTCGAGCATTTGTGACTCTGCTGCCATGGCTACGACCATACCTTACCAAAGAAAGTAACAAGGGGACTACGCCACATAAGGAAGAGCATGTGGCGAGGACTATCGTGAGGGTGATTGAGGAATTCCTGCGAACCAGGCTGGAAGGTGAATTGAAGTCTTGCATAGGTGGTGTGGCCACCTAACTAACCATTAGAAGCATAGTCTCAATGCTCCAAGTAGTCAAAAGAGAACGCGGGACTATAAAAGAGTTTGTGTGGGAGCTTTGCAATAAGGAGGTTGCGCCCAAGATCAGTATGTCACCTGGATCATGCCTGCGCATAGCGGGCTGCGCTGCCATGTGGGTAGGTTGGGAAGTGACTGTTGGTGTCACTATTCATGACAAGATATCCGATTTAAGACAAAGAGGAGCTGGCAACAGGTAATTAGGACATGAAGTCACAACTAGATTTGGGATGATCTGCCGCCAATAATACATTAATGGGCCGAAGGTGGAGCGAATGGTAGAATTTTAATTCAAAAAGGCCTATAATTCATAGGTGGCTATCCAGCGAACAACCCTTGGCATTTTGAGAATTCAATTGTTGTGTTATCAAGTGGGTATGGAGCTTACAAATTTGGAGGCTTTAAGAGCAAGTCGAGTGTTTGAGACATTGGCAAAGGAGACATAGGACCTCCTAAATAGAATGATGTTGATACTCGAGGAAGCTGTGCAGAGCCCTTCGTTGTAGGTGGGGGATGCACCAAAAAATTCCAAAATCGCCCAAGATGCCGAGGCTCAAGACGGATCGACACTAAGAGGGACCAATCTACAGGTCCCCGCAAAAACCGCAGTTTGGTAAACATTCTATGGAATACAGGGGAAATACTATTAATCTTGAGACAGATGATGAGGAACAGGACCTCTAGGCTTTCGTAGAGGAGATAGGGGTGGATGAAGAAATGGAAGAAGACATCCAGCCAGTGTGCGCTGCAACAAAAATTCCAAAGTATGTCCCTCTGTGGAAAGGGAAATCAAAAGTACCGAAGGATTTGGATGTCACTAAGAGCGCACTTGAAACCCCGCTCCTCCCAAATGGAATTTTCATTGAAGGCTCGGTCTTGGGCTACGTGACCACGATGAAATTTGAATATTAGGACCTCGCAGATGGTGAAAATGTCCCACATTCACAGAGTGAGAACCTCATGACACAAAGAAAGGAGGGGTCCATTACAATGCTAGAACTACAGAAATGGTTGCCTGGTGTGGTGAAGGCTGGGCTACTCCACCTACTATGGATTTCGGAATTTCATTGTGCACCGATTACAATCTTTGTCAATAGGAAGCTGCTTTTCCTGATACATGATGGTTACCTGTGGTTGGAGGAGCCCATTCCCATCATGGTGGAGCTTATTGATAGGATTTATTGGCTTCCCTATAAAGGAAGGGACCCCACAGAAATAGCTAGCAAAATATAAGATTTTCCACTCATAGAGGCTATGAAGAACAAGTACAAGTTGGAAAAGAAGTAGAGAGGCTACGTAATTAGTAACATTCTAGACAAAGGGGTGTGCAGAGACACCCAACTACTAGCTGGGAAGATGATGAGACAATGCCACGGTAACGAGGTACCAATGACGATTGTTGCGCTAGCCGAACAATGTGTGGAGGGGGTCCAATTCAACTAGGCCGCCATCCTCTGCGAAGAATTCCTCACCAACTACAAGGAAGTTGTTAATTTTTTGTATGTTCTATGCTAGAATAATTTATTTAAATTTTCACAGTTAGCAATCACATAAGAATTAACATAAATTGTAGATAGAACATAAATATAAAACACAGAAGACAAGCCAATACAAGAGGACACAAGATATGGCGTGAGCCAGGGAAAAACCCCACAATGTGTGGGGAAACCCTTTGATCAAATATTTTTTTATCTTCAAAGTTCAGTAGAGAAAGAGAGCGAGAGAGAGTACATTTACAACAGAATTCAACACTTTGACTTATCTAGATCTAGCATAGATCATTTCATATAATGATGAGATCAATTGAAGACATTCTGCTTGAATTGATTCTCAAGGTGACTCCTTCACCTATCATTGTACTGCATCTCGTCCATTCATTGCACCTTACCATGTAGCACCATCATGCTACATCATGCATCGTCATGCTACTCATGATCTCAAATACATCATGCCGGCCATACATCATGTTGTCCATAATCTACATCATGCTGACCATGATGCAGCATCTTCCATCATCATACAGCCTTCTGTTGTACTTCATCACTGATATCTTTAGTACTACTGTTATCATCATTGTTGCACCATGATAGTCCCTTAAAATTATCCCAGAGGTGATCTCTACATCGAGATCATGATTTCACAAGAACTAGATCATGACTTTGCCACTGATCATCACAACTTCTCATTCACTACGTTAATACACTGACTGTCTATATGACAACATTTCATACATCGTGTTCCTTACCTTGCTGCCTTGAATGTGTTCATTTATGTGCTACCTTGACTTATATACATCTGCATTCCATACATCATCAATATGATAACATCCCATAATGAATATGACTTGTATATATCAGCGTTCCATACCGAAGCATATATATGCATTGACTTGTTGCGTATCCATCTGGGTTGTGTGTATATATATTCATGGAGTTGCTTTTTTTGCGTATCCACATACATTCATGAAGTTGTTGTGTATCTACTTGCATGTATTACAGTGCGTATTCCAGTTTATATGTTTCCATGTACGACGTAGGGTTTCACTTCCTTCATGACTGCGTATATCCATATTCCTTCATTCCCATATTGCGTGTTTCTAGATAACTTATATATATGTGTCCACGCATCTTTGCCTGCATCCTAAATAACGTGTAGATACCGCGTTGAAAGAGTATTGACTACGTTGAATACGATCATGAACATCGTGTAGATTACCATGTGTTTCACTACAGCACCTCTTCGTCACTGTGGCTCATTTCCATGAAAATCATACTACATGTTTCCATAATTTGCACATGAATGACTCCATGAATAGTGTGTTACTGTTTCCTTAATTTTTGGCTGAGTGTCTCCATTTCCAGTGTGTAAATTAGGGCATCATCTGAACTGTGTATCGGGTCTCTTCAATGTATGCAGATCTAGCCTTATCCAAGCCTTCCTTTCTTGTGGATAGGGACTTCCCTTTAGTTGCATATGAGGCCTCTGTTACTGCGGCTAGATCTCCTTCAACAATGTACAATAGGTAGGGAATCTTCCAAGGCCAAACATATTCTTCTTAGTGTCTCTCCTTCACCAATAACCCAAGACGTGGAGAGGAGGAGATCACTTGAAGAATGTACTATGCTAATGACTCCAAATCCTCTCTTATTTATACTAAAAGTGGATGATTGAATAGACATGACATTTACGCTTCTAGAGCTTACATAAGAGCTGGTCGGCTTGATAATAATTACATAAACAAAATAAATTCATATCTCCATAAATACTTATTGTAATCATATGACCTTTGGATCAATCCTACAGCTCTCGACGAGAGGGATCCAATAAAAATATCAGCTACCATAAATAATCTTACCCACATGGAGTTTGGCCCTAGTTTCCAATTTAACACTCCCTCTCAGCTAGGGAGAACTCCATCGACTGATCCATATGTCCAACTGTACTATCTCTGCCATTAGTGCCTTGCACTACTCTTCCTAGCTCTGCTCAACTTTGCTAGCTCTGCTTTGCTCTGTTGGCTCTGCTCTACTCTGTTGGCTCTGCTTAGCATTGTTGGCTCTACTTTGCTCAACTTAGCTCTCCTGAACTATGAAGAAGAAGAATTGATTGAGAATGAGTCATATCATTCTCCACTGACCCGAAGTTAGTCTTAGAGTGTGTACCACTGGTCCCAGACCAGTCTCAACCGACCTAAAGTTAGCTTCATAGTAAGTGCCACTCCTACCACTAGTCCTAGACTAGTATCACAATCTTAGAGAGTGTATCACTGGTGTTAGACCAGTCTCAACTGATCCGAAGTCAGCGTCATAGTGTGTACCACTCTCACTGGTCCTGGACCAGTACTGTACTGACAGAAAGTCAGTCTCGGAGTATGTACCACTGGTCCCAGACCAGTCTCAACTGACCCGAAGTTAGTGTCATAGTAGGTACAACTCCTACCACTGGTCCCAGACCAGTATTGCAGGCTCAGAGAGTGTACTACTTGTCCCAGACTAGTCTCCACCGACCCAAAGTCAGCGTCATAATATTTACGACTCTCACTAGTCCAAGACCAGTCCTACATTAACACAAAGTTAGTCTTGGAGTATGTACCACTGATCCCAGACCAGTCTCAGCTGACCCAAAGTCAGTGTAATAGTATATACAACTCCTACCACTGGTCCCAGTCTAGTATCACAGACTCAGAGAGTGTACCATTGGTCTCAAACCAGTCTCAACCGACCCAAAGTCAGCATCATAGTGTGTACCACTCTCACTGGTCCTAGACCAGTATCATTGATCCCGGATCAATTGAGGTCATCCTAGCGTAGGGAGTACGATAGATACAACGATGCATCCATTGGTACTATTATGGTCCCTAACTTCATTTCCCTACTCATTGATCAGATGAGAGGTACTTCCCATGAGTCCCAGACTGCATGGGTAGGATGCCTTGACAGGAGAACTTAATCAATCATGTCCTCACAGGAGAACACATCAATCCTGCTACAATCACCATGGAGAACACATCAATCTAGGATGCCATGGAGAACACATCAATCCAAGCCTCACAGGAGAACATATCAATCCTGCTACAATCGCCATGGAGAACACATCAATCTAGACCTCACAGGAGAACACATAATACTACTACACAGGAGAGCAAATCATCCTGTTCCACAAGAGAGAAAATTATCTTGTTCTAGTGCACAACACCAGGGGAGGGTGAGTCACCCTCTGGTTGTATCTTGTTCTAGTAAGAATCGCAAGCCCCCATATCTAACATAGCTCAATGTATGCAACATGCAGGACCCTTTTACAAGGTTCTCTCAATGACTCCAAGTTGTACGGGAAAATCATAGATTTGATCTTTCATTGGGGCTTTGTCAAAATGTCAATGACAGGTACATCAGTCTCAATGCAATGGATCCTCCTTGCTTATCGACTTACCACATCCTAGATAAGGTAGTATCTAATGTCTACCTGCTAGAGCAATCATCGAATACGAGATTTCTCAATAATCTAATCCCACCTCTAGTTGTCACAGAGAATCACAGTGGTATTCATCATGTGTACAAACAGCTCACTGAAGAACTTCAGTGACCAAACTGCCTCACAGAAGGCCATACTAGCAGCAATGTATTTTGTCTTGCTAGTGCTCAAAGTCACTGACTTCTGCTTCCTACTCATCCAGGATATCAAGGTAGATTCCAAAGAGAAACAACACTGAGAAGTGCTCTAGTGATCCTCCACACTGCCTACCCACTCATCATTTGAATAATCATGTGGTTTCATATTTCGGGCAGTGTATCTCAATCTATGAGAGATTGTGCCCTAAATATATCTCAGAAGATTCTTTGCACCAATCCAATGAGGCTCAACCAAATATGAGCTCACCATGCTAACTGCAACACATATGTCCGAACGGATGTTCTCCAAGGACATCAATGTGAATGAGTTTATGAAACTCAGAGGCATTTCCCAAATCAGGTCTCACATCACTACCATATAACTTCTTGAAAGTTAAGATCCTCAAGGTAGTCACAGGCTTGCAATTTATCTTTCCACATTCAGAATCCAACTCCCTCTGTCTCCTATAAACGAGAGGGTCTACGCCTATCAGACATAGGTGCTGGTATGAGAGGTTTATCATCCACAATCTTCGAGTGATGGTTTGGATCGGTTTCATTCCTAGTGAATCTCAACTTCATCAGACAGTTGTTGATCCTCTCATACTATGCTAGGGGTGTCTTGCTTCAAGCCATAGAGGGCTTTCTTCCACCTTTTTATGTGAGATTCTTGTTCATGAATCTCAAACTCATCAGGTTTTTCCAAGCCTGTGTATCTGCTACATGAGGGGAATGGTCCCCTTATAATATTTTCCTTCGGTACATTTCAGATATGTACCTTCTTGCTCCTTTTTCAATTCAAGCATCCTAGTCACCATCTGACTCACAGACCTCTAGTGTTGAGTTAATGGACATGGTCCCCAGTGGACTTCCTGCAACTTGATACAACCATAAACTCAAAAACATCTTTCAAAGATCTATTTTCAAACACGTACCTTTCCATTAACGAATGCCACCTTAAAATCTTTGACTTCCATTTCCTTTTTGGGATAGGTGGCATCAACTCCAAGTGTAAACGCATGATTGTTTCCATCTCTACCAAATTAGAGAGTGCACCCTTCTATTTGATGAAGTTCCTTGAAGCACTACAATAAATAAGCCAGATTCCCAAAGAATTTGAACGACAGGGCCAATACAAGATAACACTTCTTTATCAAAAAAAATATTTGATTCTCCTTACCTGGGGTTCATTGCTTCTTTGAAGAGTCGGTCGTGTCTTTGATGACCTACATCTTTGTCATTCAGACATTCCTTCAAATAATGGCCGAACTCATAACCAAGACATCTACCTTTCCTTCCACCCTTGGATTTGAACTTCCTAATGAAGTGATCTTTAGGTATGCCATCAGAAGTTTTGCTGCTCCATTCTGATAATATGCTCTGCTTCAACTTCACCCTAAGTGAATTATGAGGAACCCATTGATCCTTCTGTCTTGTCCCAACTGACTTTGGTGATTCCTACTTCACTCTTGCTTGGGCATTGTATTCACCTCAGCTGCAATACCATGTTAATTTTTGGTATGTTCTATGCTAGAGCAATTTATTTAAATTTTCACAGTTAGCAATCACAACAGCATTAAGATAAACTGCATATAGAACATAAATATAAAATGCAGAAGACAGGCCAAGACAAGAGGACACAAGATATGGGAGTGAGGGACAAACCCCACAATGTGTGGGGAAACCCTTTGATCAAATCTTCTTTTATCTTCAAAGTTTAGCAAAGAAAGAGAGAGAGAGAGAGTGCATTTACAACAGAAGTCAACACTTTGACTTATCTAGATCTAGCATAGATCATTTCCTATAATGATGAGATCAGTTGAAGACATTATGCTTCAACTGATTCTCAAGGTGACTCCTTCACCTATCATCGTGCTGCATCTTGTCCATTCGCCGCACCTTACCATGTAGCAGCATCATGTTGCATCATGCATCATCATGCTGCTCATGATCTCATACATCATGATCCCCATACATCATGTTGTCCATAAGCTGCATCATGCTGACCATGATGCGGCATCTTCCATCATCATGTAGCCTTGTGTTGTTATTTATCACTGATATCTTCAATACTACTATTATCATCATTGTTGCACCATGACAGTCCATTAAAATTATCCCAGAGGTGATCTCTACATCAAGATCATGATCTCACAAGAACTAGATCATGACTTTTTCACTGATCATCACAGCTTTTCATTGACTGCATTAATATGCTGACTGTCTATATGACAGCGTTTCATACATCATGTTCCTTACTTCGCTGCCTTGATTGTGTTCATTTATATGTTGCCTTGACTTGTATACATCTGCATTCCATACATTATCAATATGACAGTGTCCCATAATGAATATGACTTGTATATATCAACATTCCATACTAAAGTGTATATATATGCATTGAGTTGTTGCATATCCATCTGGGTTGTGCATATATATATTCGTGGAGTTGCTTTTGTTGCGTATCCACATACATTCATGAAGTTGTTGCGTATCTACTTGCATGTATTATAGTGTGTATTCCAGTTTATATGTTTCCACAAATGGCGTATGGCTTCACTTCCTTCATGACTATGTATATCCATATTCCTTTATTCCCATATTGCGTGTTTCTAGACAACGTATATGTATATGTGTCCACCCATCTTTTCCTGCATCCTAAATAGCGTGTAGATACCACGTTGAAAGAGTATTGACTACGTTGAATCCGATCATGAACATCATGTAGATTACCATGCCTTGTACTACGACACCTCTTCGTCACTACGTCTCATTTCCATGAACATCATACTACATGTTTCCATTACCTGTGCGTGAATGACTCCACAAACAGTGTGTTACTGTTTCCTTAATCTGTGGTTGAGTGTCTCCATTTCCAGTGTGTAAATTAGGGCATCATCTAAACTGTGTATAGGGTCTCCTCAATTTCTGCAGATCTAGCCTTATCTAAGCCTTCCTTTGTTGTGGATAGGGCCTTCCCTTTATCTGCATATGTCGCCTCCTTTACTACAGCCAGATCTCCTTCAACAACATACAATAGCTAGGGCTGCATCCAAGGCCAAACGTATTCTTCTTAGTGTCTCTCCTTCACCAATAACCCAAGACCTGGAGAGGAGGAGATCACTTGAATAATGTGTTGTGCTAATGAATCCAAATCCTCTCTTATTTATACTAAAAGTGGATGATTGAATAGACATGACATTTGGTCTTCTAGAGCCTACATAAGAGTTGGTCGACTTGATAATAATTACATAAACAAAATAAATTCATATCTCCATAAATACTTATCGGAATCGGATGATGTTTCGATCAATACTACACCTCTCAATGAGAGGGATCCAATAAAAATATGAGCTATCGTAAATAATCTAACAGACATGGAGTTTGGCCCTAGTTTCCAATTTAACAAAAGTCTAGGAGTAGGGAAAGAGCATCCACTACATGTGGTTGCTCTTGTCCATCATACTGGTGTCAAGGGAACTACCTGAGGATAGTAAGTTCCCTCCTCTTGAACAGGACTTCCTAGAGGCAGTGAAATACGTGTCACTCCGGGTGACGAAGGACACCATGAGGATCCGCGAGACCAAGATCTTTTGGGTGCTCATGGAGGCGAGCATCCGAATGTGGATCAACAAGAGGTCAAACCTATCCCGCACAGTGTATGATAGTCTACGGAGCTTTGCAAACTTTAGAGCAGATATGCATGTGTACATTAAGGCACGTAAAGATCTGATGTAGAACTCGATCAAACTGTCACTCATCATAATTGATGATTCCATTTTTGTTGTGCTCGACTCATGGCCACTTGAGTGGTGTACCCTGGATCTAGCAGCATCCAATAAGATAGCAGTACAAAAACAGAAGGATGCGACCAAGCTTTTGGCTCAGCAGAAGTGCAACGAGTAGTTGGCCGAGGAGGTAAGGGCTTTCCACAAGCCAGAAAAGGCCACCGCAAAGCAGACCAAGGCCACTGAAAAATCAGTAGCACTAGCAACAGGGGCCACCATGACACATGAGGAAGGAGACCCAGACATGGCCATGGGATGGGGACAGAGCACACAACGAAAGGTGCAGACCCCAGCATGACATCTACACAACTAAAACGGCTGCATGGTATGTAATTAATAAGCCTAAGTAAGAAGACCAAGGCTTCCATACTAGACAATGAAACTATTACACTAACAGAGGGTGACATCTATGACATCGGTGACACAATGCAAGGTCACCAAGGAAGCGCTCCATGAAGCAATGACATAGTAGCAGAATGTGTTGGGGGCGCTCAGGGCACAGTTGCAGCAAATTCAGGTGCAGCCCCCATAGGAGGGAATCGTAGTCGCCTACGATGCTGCAGGTACATCGGCAACAGAGCAGTTGCTATAGGCCAAAATGGCTAACACCGTCGCACTACCAGAAGGAGCACTAACAATGGGCAGCTAGATCAAGGGACTTGGCCTAAACTTAGATGCCCTTCTGCGAGATACATTATACCAGCTACAGGACGAAGCTACAGGAGAACTCTGTGCTTGAGAAGGACATACAGTACAAATGCTCAACGAACAACGAATCAACAATGAGCAGCTTAGTTTACAAAGCGATGAAGCACTAGCATAAAATTAACAATTGGAACATATAGTAGAGGAAGCATGTCACTGCACTCCAGAGTTAAAAATTGCGACAGACCTACCAGTTGGAGTGCAAATTCACAGATTGGCTAGTGGATTTTGCGAGGTAAAGGAGGAAGCAACAAGGATACAACGAGACCTCAACCTTCATATGGTCGAACTGTAATTAAAGGCATACTCATCCACACCACCGAAAGTTAGGGAAAAATGCACTGACACTATCCAAAAAGTGCTGGAGGAAATAGGACGGGCAGTGCAGACCTGTATGGGTATGTTGGAAGAATCCTTCGCATTCCTCACTTCCTTACAGGAGGACCCCACCATATAGTGCCTGGAAGTAGATGCACGGTAGCTTCAAGTAAAGTATGACAGTGTGTGTGGAATGACACAGACAGTTGTCCTGACCCAGCGGCTGGCGAAGCTACATAGGCAAAGTCATTGAAGGAACAAGTGAATGTTGTGCAATAGAAAGAGGCAATACTTAAAGTGTGCATCCAACCTTAGATTGATGAGGCTTTCTACATCACTACTGATATAGAGTGAAAGCTTGCATAAATGAAGGTGATGCATGCTTTAAGACAGGTATTTTCCCCTGAAAGTGAGCATTCGACAGAAAGAGTAGAGAAGATGCAGTAGATGGTAGAATAGTGCACTGCGAAACTTCGCGCAACACAGGCAGAGTTGGAGGGGCTCCATGCCAAGATCGTCGCGCCAACAGAGTGACTCAAGATGAGTCACAATGACTATGTTGTGGGTGTGTTATGCATGGGATCCCCCACAACAGGTTTTGGGGCTCAAAGCACAAGTTTTGGTCAATTGTATTGTAAGACTCCATGAATTGTGGGCACGGAGCGCAAGGTCTAGGATGAGTTATAAGGTTGTCCACCCTAAAATATTGTAAAGTTGTGTTGGCCTACCCATGGTTCGTGGATCATGGGATTATATAAATAGAGCGAGGCACTAAGTGTAAAGATAGTTTGGAGGAGATGAAGAAAGGGATGTGAAGGCATTGTTAGAGCATATAGTGGAATCTGAAGTGTACAGGGTCATAGTAGTAGGAAGAGGCTCTATAGCTAAGTGCACAGAGGCCTAGTAGAGTCCATAGTTGAGTGCTTTTGTTATGAAACCAGCTCACAAAAAGATATAAAAGAGAGATCAATGCCTTAGAATTCAGCCTCTTCGAGCGGGCAACCTCCTTTACATTACACAAATGAACAATTCTTGGATGATTCAAATGACAAAACCTCCATTCTATATATAGGAGCCTCTGGAGTCACAATATAACCTAGCTGACCTAACAATAATAATATAAAGCCAAAAAAATAACAATAGATGGATTCTATGGGGCACAGTAATAAAAATATGGGGACAATAGGGGCTCAACAATATTACTAAGGGATAAAACTACAATAGTAATGGTGTAATCACTAGTATTATAGGGACCTAACATGCCCCTCTCCTTCAAAAAAGTGTTTTCCTCAACACTTGAGTAGTTCTAGATGGTTGTGTATAAAATTCTCATCCTCCCATGTGGAATCTCCAGTGGATAAGTTCTTCCACTTGATGAGATACTCCGAAATTGATCGATTTCGTAGCTGTCGAATTCTTGTTTCTGTGACTGCTTCCGGTTCCAATATAATTTTTACTTCCTCATCAAGTTCTGGCAATATTGTTTGAGCTGGGAGCTTGTCACCTATAACCTTCTTTAAACATTAAACATGGAAAATTGGGTGCACTCGAGACGTTGTAGGAAGCTCCAATTTGTATGCCATAGTACCAATCTTTTGCAACACCTTGTACGAACCGTAATACTTTGGTGATAATTTATTATCCTTCTTAGCTTTCTTGAGGGACATTTTCTTATATGGTTGTAGCCATAGGAATACCCAATCACCTACATTAAAACTTCTTTCACTGCGATGTTGATCTACCTGTTGTTTCACTCTATTATGTGCCAACACGAGGTTATCCTTTAAGAGTTGGAGGACTTGTTGTTGATGTTCGATGTGATGTTCCACTGCCTGAACCTTAGAATTT
>APFE031058121.1:0-47754 GCA_000404065.3 Pinus taeda | reverse complement strand
GACTCAGGTGCATCCTTCAACTTCACTCCCCATAGAGAGTGGTTCTGCAAGTATGAGAAATACGATGGTGGTGATGTCTTCTTAGGAGATGATAGGAAGGCTAGAATCATTGGTCGCGGAAAAGTAAAGTTGAAGTTGCAAGGTGGAAGGATTAGACCCCTTCCGGGTGTTCTGCATATTCCTACGTTGGCCAGAAATCTGATTTCTGTAAGCAAGTTGGATGATGCAGGTGTAAAGACAGTGTTCGAGAAGGATACCTGCAAGATGGTTCGAGGAGCACTGGTATTGATGCGGGGGGTTCGGATTGGAACTCTGTACAAGCTGCAAGGTAGCACTGTTGTTGACGGGTGCAATAGTTCTATGGTTCCTGAAAATGGAGCAGAAAATCTAGTGGTCTCTGGAGAGAAGACCATGTTGTGGCATCAAAGGCTTGACATATTGGAGAGAAGGGCCTTCGAATACTTCATGGTAAAGGTATGGTAGAAGGTATGAGTAATAGCTTTCTGGATTTTGATTTCTGTGAAAATTGTGTATATGGGGAAGCAAAATCGGGTGATTTTAACCCTCTGGTGTAAGAGGATGGAAAGCAAATATTAGAGGCTTATGCACAGTGATGTGTTTTTTGGACCTGTGAAAGTTCCATCACTGGGTAAGTCCTATGTAACTATGCATCCATTTAACAATGACTATCTCAAGGAAATACATGGCATATAGTTTCCTTAAGAAGAAATCTGAATCTTTGACAAGGTTAAAATAATTTAAGGCTCTGGTGGAAAAATCAGATAGAGAAGAAGATAAAGGTTACTGAAGGACAGATAATGGTGGAGAATTTTGCAGCAAGGAATTTGAAGAATTCTGTAAGAAGTGTGGTATAGCACGGCAAAAGACTACTCCATATACACCTCAGCAAAAATGGAGTCGCAGAAAGAATGAACAGGACATTGATGGAAAGGGCAAGAAGCATGCTCAGTGGTGCCGGGTTAGGACAGGAATTCTGGGCAGAGGCGGTGGATACTGCATGTTACCTGGTCAACAGGTCACCTTCATCAGCGTTGGAGGATAAGACTCCACAAGAGGTATGGACTAGTAAGAAACCCTCTCTTTCACATCTAAGGGTATTCAAATGTTATGCATATGTACATGTTCCAAAGGATAAACGAACAAAGTTAGATAGTAAATCTGAAAAGTGCATGTTTATTGGGTATAAGGATGGTTTAAAAGGTTATAAGCTTTGGAACCCAGTAACAAGGAAGGTTGTGTACAACCGAGATGTGGTTTTCAGAGAGATGAAAGATGTTATTAAACATGAAGTCCAACCAAAGGAACCTGAGAAGATAGAGTTTGAGCTAAAGGAGAAAGAATTAGACTCTACAACAGAGGAGCAATCAGAAGATGAAGAGCCACAAACTCCGGGTGTAAGAAGATCAGTTCGAGAAAGAAGGCAGCCAGAAAGGTATAGTCCATTTTCTTTCTGTTCAAATTTTGCTTTATCTATTATTGATGATGATCCCGACACCATGAAGGAAGCAGTAGATTCAAAGGATGGAAGACTCTGGAAAGAGGCCATGGTTGATGAAATGGCATCTTTGCACAAAATGAGGCTTGGGATCTGGTGGAGTTGCCGGCTGGAAGGAAACCCATTGGCAGCAAATGGGTGTTCAAGAAGAAGACAAATGCAGAAGGGAAGGTGGAGAAATACAAAGCTCGGTTGGTAGCAAAAGGTTATTCCCAGGTGTCGGGAATTGATTTTGGTGATATTTTTTCTCCTGTTGCCAAGGTAACTTCTATTAGATTACTTTTATCTGTTGCTGCTGCTTTTGATTTTGAGGTAGAACAGATTGATGTGAAGACAACATTTCTTCACGGGGATTTGGAAGAGGAAATCTACATGAAGCAACCTGAAGGCTTTGCGGTGAAGGGTAAGAAAGAACTAGTATGCAAGTTAAAGAAGTCTCTGTATGGGTTAAAACAGTCACCAAGGATGTGGTATCAGAAATTTGACACATTTATATGGGGACTTGGCTTCACCAGAAGCAAAGCAGATCATTGTGTGTATTTTAAATTAATTGGTGACCGTGTTATTTATCTGTTCTTGTATGTGGATGATATGTTTTTGGTTGGAAATGACAAAGAAATTATCCAGGATTTGAAGACCCAATTGTCCTCCAAATTGGACATGAAAGATCTCTGTGCTGCAAACTATATTTTGGGCATGGAAATTAAAAGAGATCGGGAAAAGAGGAAGCTCTAGTAAAACCAGAGGAAGTATGTCGAGACAATATTGCAGAGGTTTAATATGCAGGATAGTAAACCGGTGAAGGTTCCTATTCCTGTAGGTGTGAGGTTATCTGCTGAACAGTGTCCCAAGACACAAGAAGAGGAAGAGGACATGTCCCATGTTCCGTATGCAAGTGCAGTCGGTAGCTTGATGTATGCCATGGTCTGTACTAGACTAGACATTACACATGCAGTGGGAGTATTGAGTAGGTTTATGTCAAAACAAGGGAAGGAGCACTGGATAGCAGTGAAGCGGGTTTTCAGGGATTTGTGTGGCACTAGTGATTATGGTTTGTGCTACCAAGGAAGACCAGGATTGGACACAGTGTTGGATATCCATGGCTTTGTTGATGCATACTAGGCTGGAGATCTGGATCAGAGAAGATCTACAAGTGGGTATGTGTTTAACCTATTTGGAGGTGCAGTCAGTTGGATGAGTAAGAAACAATATGTAGTGGAACTATCAACTACAGAGGTAGAATACATGGCAGCCACTCATGCAAGCAAGGAAGCAGTTTGGTTGCAGAGATTGTGTTCAAGTATGGGGTTAGTACAGGGAGCTATAAGGATAGACTGTGACGGCCAAAGTGCAATTTTCTTGCCAAAGAACCCTGCTTATCATTCAAAAACAAAGCACATTGATGTTCAGTATCACTTTGTGAGGGATATGGGAGAAGACAAAAAGGTGTTGCTGCTAAAGGTGGACACTTTGAAGAATACTACAGATGCATTGACAAAATTTGTGAGCTCTGAGAAGTTCTCTTGGTGTAGAGAAACAATGGGCGTTTCAAGGTTGGAAAAATAACTAAGCTCTCCTGTGGCCCCCTTTGGAAAGAAAACAACAAGTGGGAGATTGTTGGGTTGTGTTATATTCTTTCCAGGACTAACCTACGTAGTGAACTGGGGGGTTAGAGGGGGGGTGGAGCCCCCCCTTCGTTGCGTCGATTATGCAGCGGGGGGGTCACAGGGGTGGCGGCAGCCCCCCCTGTCCGAGGGGTTTGAGGGGGGCGGGTAGCCCCCCTCCACAGGGTTCGGGGCAGCGCGCTGAGAAATTTTTTTTTGACACTATATTAGCTTGGGCGAACCTACCTATGGTTTTCGGTCCATGGTTTTGGACGCGATGGTTTTCGGTCCATGGTATTGGATGCTTCGACATGTATAATTATGTATTGTAACATTGAAAGGAATATAATGAAAAATCAAGCTGGTAGTCTTGGTTTTGAGATCCAGTGGGAAATCTCTGTGTATATGTGTTTTATGTGTTATGCTCTCACATTTTTATTTTTCCTGTGATTTAGAATTTGTATGCAGGTAATTTCTGTACAGGGTTAAAACCTACACGAACAATGTGTGGGGTGTTGTCCCTAGACTGGGGGACAAGTCAAAGGTTACTTCCTGATAGCTTTACAAGGTAAAGCATGCAGCTAATATCAGTATTGAGAAACATAAGGCAACGTTTGTTGCTTGTGGTTTCTCACAGGTGAAGGGGATTGACTATGATGAGACCTTTTCTCCTGTGCAAGGTACTCATCGATCAGATCGACTTTAGCACTATTAGCATAGATGGGTTGGAAGATCCATTAGATGGATGTGAAGACTTCTTTCCTCAATGGAGAAATTGAGGAAGAGGATACAGAGAGAAACCTAAGGGATTTGAGACCTTCGATCATGAGTCACATGTGTGCCGGCTCAAACGAGCATTGTATGGGTCGAAGCAAGCACCTCGTGCTTGGTATACCAGGATCGACAACTATTTCACCAGGTTGGGCTTCACCAAGAGTGAAGCGGATGCGAACCTCTACCGCATCTTGGTAGAAGGTAAGATATTGATTATTGTACTTTATGTCGATGATCTGATTTTGATAGGTGATGATTAGTTGATCAAGACTTGCAAGGAGGACCTTGCAAGAGAGTTTGAGATGAAGGACATGGGCTTCATGCACTAGTTTCTAGGCATGGAGGTGTGGCAGAGAGATGAAGAAGTATTTGTGTCTCAAGGCAAGTATGCCAATGAGATACTCAAGTGCTTACACATGGAGATGTGGAAGCCCATGGAGACTCCTCTAGCAGGGAACTGGAGGAAGGAGGATGCTACTTCAGGTGAGGTAGTAGCTACTACTATTTATTGGTAGCTTGTGGGTTCACTTATGTATCTAGTGAACACATGACTAGATTTGTGCTTTGTGGTGAACCAGCTGAGTCAAGCTATGGTTCGACCAACCAAGTTATTTTGGAAGGCAGAAAAGCATGTGCTAAGATATCTCAGAGGCACCACAGAGTATGGACTATGGTACAGGTAGGTAGAGGGAGTGAAGCTCCAAGGCTTCACTGATGCAGATTGGGAAGGTAGTCCATCAGACAGGAAGAGCACATATGGAGGAATCTTCAACCTTGGGTCATCTCTGGTTTCTTGGTATAGTAGGAAACAAATATTAGTTGCACTTATCTCAGCAAAGGCTGAATACAGGGCTACTAGTGAGGTTTTATGTGAGGCCATCTAGATGCGGAAGGTTCTAGTGGGATTGTTTGGCCAGATGATGGATCCTACTATGATATATTGTGATAATCAGAGTTGCATTAAACTCTATGAGAATCTAGTGTTTCATGACAGGTCTAAGCATGCAGATATCTACTATCATCACCTATGGGATTGTGTGGTCAAGAGGATCATGATGTTGCAATACATTTTGACCAAGGAACGAGATGCAAATATTTTGACAAAGGCATTATCGAAGGGCAAGTTTGAGTTCCATAGAGATAGGATCAGGGTTGGTAATAATCCCTTTCTTGTTGAGAGCAAGTGTTGAAAGGTGTGCAACAAGAAATCCTAAATTTAGAATGTACTAAAAATAGAACTCCTAAAAATAACACTTCTAAAAATAGTAGTTTGGCCAATGAGCATTTTGGCCACCTTGGGTGACAGGTGAAAAATAGAATCTTCTAAAAGTAGCATTTCTGGGTCCCTTCCTATTTTTAGTAGTCCTTGGTCTAACTATAGGAAGTAAAAATGAATTTAAACTCAACAACACTTTAAAATATTAATTAATTAATCTCCATGAGTTAATTAATTATGGAAAATTAAAGTTGAAGTCTTTGTGAGAACATGGAATTAGTTGTCCCACTGATTGAGGAATCAAGTATGAGTTCTATAATGAGAGGATCAGTTAACCTAGTTTTACTTTCTCAAATCCAGTTAGATTAATTTAATAAGTTGTTAAATTAATGAGATACAGTTTTTTAATGCTTGCATGCATGTGAAAACTATTATTTTAGATAACTAAGCATTCCCTCATGCATAACTGAAGCATGTCAGTTCAGGCAGAGACCCAATTGCGGTCAGATGAGGGATAGTGTACTATCAGATGCTTGGGTATTTTTAGTAAGTATTCCTTGCATGGAGAAGGATCTATTTTCAAGGGAAATACATAATATAGGAAATTGGAGGACTTGTGGCCTATATAATGAGGCCTAGGTAGTCTATGATCTTCATATTTTGATTGCAGAGAGTACAGGATAGCTCTTGAGCTGATTCTTTCTGTAAATAGAAGAGGATTTCGACTTGATTGATAATATAGATAGGGGTTTTATGCTGGTGCTTTCCCCAATAATATATCTTGTGTTATGGTTGATTATTTCTCTTGATTAGTTATATTTGTTTATGCTTGATGTTGCTCATGAATTTGATTATGCTTCTACTTAATGTTTTGTAGAACTAGATCAAGTATTATGCTTTAGTACATTGGATATATCAGTTTCATCTACAGGTGTGAAATTTCTGCAAAAGTGAATAAAGATGGATATGCTTGGATACAAATTTCTCTGTAGGAATAAAGTTGGCCACTTGTTGCAACATATTCGTTTTCTTGTTGGTTTCAATATCAAAAAATTACGAAGAGACAAGAAGATGAACATGAATCTACCTCAACAATGACTTCCTTGAAAAGAACACGAAATGAATTTCCATTTAACCATCTAGACACTAGTTGAAAATTATGAAATTAATGACTAGGTGACTAAAAAAGTTAGTCACCACAATTATTTCAAGTGAATTACTACTAAATTTGCGCATTTTTAAGTTATCGAACTAAAAATGACTAACTTAAATGACTACCTTAGTCCAGGGATAAAATATACGACTAGATAATAAGTGGCTAAACTAGACTAATTTAGTCTAGGATTAAAATATATGACTAGATAATAAGTGACAAGATTAATAATGATTGACGTAAGAGACTATTATAGTCAAAGAATAAAAATGCAACCAAATAACAAGTACAACAAGTATATGAATTAGTCATTTATGTTAGTCATTTTTAATTGTCACTCCAGAAATGGAAAATTGCAATTTTGATAACGAACTGTTATATTTCACTATAGGGGTCTCAAAACCCATGTAGAGTGTATATATATATGATAAAAAAAGATCCCATCCCTAGATATTCTTAATTGTTTAATGTCATATCAACCTTTGTTAATGATTTTTTTTTTTTAATAGTGGATAGCTCATAAAGTAAGTGATGAAATAGATTTCATTTCAAGAAAATCAAATTATTTTTTTTTTAAGGGTATATGAACCTTTGTAAATGATTAATTAATTGTTCCCCGATGGGAGTGATCACTTTGTGGGCTATTTGGAAGTGCATTGGATAGAGGAGCTAGAGCAACCTCCACGTGCCACACAAATGAAAGGAAGAGCCATCAGATTCCATACCCCGCTCCCCATGAGCATTGCTTAATACCGCACAGGACTCCATGCAGGAGGTTATTCACAAGCATTGGGCAATGACGAGAGATTTTTGAGAGAGGATGAGTTGTGGGTTGTTTTCATCCTTGCTCCGACTATGGTGTATGGTAGCAGAACAGGATGACACCACCAAATGTAGTTGAGAGGGGAATGGGCAACTGCATCTAGCATCAACATTGGATTTGTGGGAATATTTCTTCGTCCAACATAATGAATTATTTGGTTCTAGGACTGGAGTGTGTGGGTCGAGAGCATAAACAAATTTTTCCTTAGTCTGCCTCTATTTCTGGTTCGAGGAATCTCCACTGGATAATTAGTTTGCTAGGGAAAGGAACTTCAAGTGTCATCTCTTAGGTTGTTTGAGCTCTGTGGACCTTCGGACTTGTGGCATGCCTTCTTCTTTGTTAGACATGGTTATTGATGAGCACTAGTATTGCAGCAAGGATGCTGCAAATCCTAGGCTACCAACTTTACTTATCAATCCAGTGTTTATACAAACTTGGAGGTGACAGTTCTATATGAATAAGTAAAAGTGAAGGACCTCCCTATTGTCACCGTTCATCTGGAGAGAGATTCCAGGGGTTCCAAGGTAGACTTCTGTAGAGTCAGAAGAAGCTTGATTATTTGACGGAAGAGCAGAAAAACTATTCTAAGAGGGCTACACTACTGCAGTAATAAAGGAAACAACACGTAATGTTAAACCACACCATATCCTAATTAACCATTTAAACTTCTATGCTAAGAAGAATTGTTAAATCATCACTAACCTAGTGCTACTATCTAAGCTACAAAAGTAAAGAGAACGAAACCATACTAATTTCTAAGCAAGAAAACTAAATTAAATCTATTTTCACGTTTTTTCTTTTTTTTCAAGGCAAAATCAGGTATGCAAATTAATTGTTCTTGTGGATGTGACAGGTGCATGAAAGGTGATTGACAATGGATAAGAGGTTTACGGAGTGGTTGGATGGTGTGGAAGGGTCCTAGGAGGATTTTTGTGACTTCTTAGAGGTTCCCCTTCAATTTGGCCTCAAAACAGGTCGTTTCAGGAAAGCCTACACGATGTACTAGAAATTGTTGGCATTATGGCACAAGTTTGACACACGTTTGGCTAAATCACATAAGTGTTGTCGTTGATGGCAACTCACACAAATAACAGATCACAAGTTTAGGCTCTCAAAAGAGTAGAAAATGAGATACCTCCAGGTTCGTGTTCACAAAGTGGTGGTCATCAACAGGTTCCACAGGTGTGCTGATCAAAAGGTGCAGAGATATTTGTAGGTGTACCGAACAAAAAGTGTGGACGTAAAGTACATGCACTTTCATGCAGAGAAAAACACGCGCACATGGGTTGGTCCATGGTATTTAGTCCGAAATTTTTGATCCTATGGTCTTGGTGTGTGTTTTTGCATCTAAAGTATTGAACCCAAGTTTTGGGTCCCTAGTATTGGATCTCTATGGTTTTGGACCATGGTTTGAGTAAGGCCTAGTCTATAAAAAGAAAAGGAGATCATTTGGATGTGTATAGATGTGTTGAATATATTAAGAAGAGAAAGTTCTAAAATACTGGTGATCTGTTGGTGAGTTATAACTCAACTTGAATCAAGGAGAAACCTGAGCATTACAAGACAGATTTATTGATGGATCGAGATACCTTTGGTGCATCATCAGATCTATAAATCTGATAGTCTGGGGTATAATTGAGTCTGATAAAGTATCTATACCCGCAGTTCCATAGGCTAGACATAGTGCAGGTGCGGATACCCGTAGGCTCGACACAGCGCAGGTGCAAAGATCTGTAGGCTAGACACAACACAGGTGTGGAGATCCACAAGCTAGACAAAACGCAGGTGCGAAGACCCGCAAGCTCGACACAACGGAGGTGCGGATACTCGCAAGTTTTAATTGGTGAAGCTGCGGACCTTTCTTGAAATATTTTTTAGCTACTTTTGTCCATTACTGCAGTGTTCAGGGTTCTGAATTGGTGTCTGGTTGTTGTGTGCTGAGAAATTATTGATTCAGTATTTGTACAAGGAAGTTGGTTGATTGCAGATCTATTTGATGTTTGATTGATATTCATGGATCAAATCTGAAAATTTATGAAACATGGTCCCTCGAAGAAAAGAGAAGGTTGAAGCCTTTAGTAGGTCAGCACCTACGTACTAATACCTCATCTAGTACAAGAGTTAAGGTGGTTGCAGCAACCTTCCAAGAGAGTCTGGAGAACGAGTGAAGGTTGTAGCTTTCTGCAGGTTGAAGCCTGCGTACTGGTATAAGACTGCACCAGTACAGAATCATTGTAAAAAGAAGTTTCTAATTGAAAGAAGATAGAGACATATTGCAGTAGGTGGTTTTCACCCAAATTGGGTTTCCACATTATATCTTGTGTTCTTTGGTGTGACTGTCTGCTCTATTTTTCTTGTTCTTGTTTACTGTTATATGGTTCTAACACATAGATTAATGATCAATATAAATTAAATTATAAGTCTGGAAGGTATACGCAAGATTCATTAGTCAGATCTACAAATGTTTGTATAAATTGAAAAAGAATTTGATAATACTCATTCACCGCCCCCTCTGAGTATTATTTTCAACAATTGGTATTAGAGCAGGTCCTTCAGGAAAAGCTTGATCACTTGAAGGAAGATCTATCATCATGAGCAAGTACGAAAAGGAAGCATCTATAAGGCCACCGATTTTTGATGGGAGAAACTTCATCTATTAGAGGGTAAGAATCACTGCATATCATCAATCTCTTGGTACAGAAGTTTGGGATATTGTGGAAATAGGATACACATTTGCATCAGCAACTACTATAGATGTAGCTGGTAAGAAGCAGTATGAAACAAATGCAAAAGTTGTCAATACTCTATTACGAAGTCTATCTCAGTCAGAATTCGTCAAGGTTATGCAGCTCAAAAGTGCAAAATAAATATGGGACAAGATCGCTCTGAGCTATGAAGGAGATGAACAAGTAAAACAAGCAAAATTACAAACTCTTGGAATTCAATATGAAAGTCTGAGAATGCATAATGATGGAAGTGTGGCTAGCTATTTCCTATGTATAGATGAGATCGTAAATTGTATGAAAAACTTGGGTGAAGAAATAAAAGAATTTGTTTTGGTTGAAAAGGTCCTAAGATCTTTGTCTCCCAAGTTTGATTCAAAAGTTTCTGCCATAGAAGAAAATGAAAATCTACAGAGCCTTACCATGTCACAGCTGCACAGAATTCTAACTGCTTACAAAATGAGAAAAGGAGGACCACCAGACAGGAGAGAAGCTGCATTGAAGGCTTCAGGAAAAGGAGATTACTATGAGTCAAGGCATATGTCAGAAGAAGAGGAAGAATCAAATTTTGTCAAGAACCTTCAAAGGGGAACTGGTAGATTCAGAGGTAAGTTTCCTTTCAAATGGTTTTCTTGTGGAAGAGTCGGTCATTATGCTGCAAAATGTCCTCATAAAGAAAATCTAGACAAAGGTAAGGAACCTGTCAGATGGAATAGAAAATAGTATAAGAAGAGTTATTACATGCATGAAGACAGTGATGGATTGTCAAATATTGATGAAGATGAAGAAGGTAATGATGATAGACTTTTGATGGCTTTTGAAGATGATGATTTCTTAGATGCTATAAATGAAGAAGGTCTTTATGAAGAAATTTATAAACTTAAAGTTTGTTTATAGGAAAATAATATGATTATAGATACTCTAACATTCCAACTTGCTGAAAAGGACAAACACAATGAAGGGTTACAATTTGAAATTGTGGGACTTAGAAAAGAAATTGAGAAAACAAAAGCCCTTAATCTCAGATTTGTTAAAGGATTTAAACTCTAGATGAGATTATAAAAGTGCGGAATTCTCCTCTAATCAAGGCTGGTCTTGGATATTCCGAAGAAGCATCTCAAGCTCAAACACAAGCACAAAATCCATCCACCTCCAAAAGTTATCTTGATGCAGCAAGGAGAAGTGAACAAGTTGACAATCAACAACAAAAGTATAATGCAGATCACGAGGGAAATCAGGAACAATTTGCTTCAAGAATGATCAAATATTATCATGTAAATCGGCAGCAATCCACGTCAAGGATGAACAGAGGCCTCAACCGACCATAGGCAAATCATTCTCAATTTGGCTCAAGAATGGATATGGTTGGTAGATTTGATAATCACAGGTATTTTTTCAATGGCCAATGTTTCTCTTGTCATAAATTTGGTCACAAAGATGCTCAATGTGTTGCCTATAAGACCATCATGACTATGGAAGCTCAAAAACAAAGGAGTATGACAGGAATCATGAAAATAACGTACAATAACTTCTCTGCTCTTGAAAATGAAATAGAGTGTTCTATATGTAACAACTTTGGTCATGAAGACTCTAAATGCAGAAGCAGGTTTCGGAAAACAACTTAGAAGGAGCAAGCTTCATTGAGTTCCAAAACATGGAAAAAGAAATAAACGCAACTGGAAAGATGTGGGATAGCCTTATATGATGAAGGATAGGAAAATCAATGGTACATCGACAGTGCATGCTCAAAACATTTGACAGGTAATAAAGAAAAACTTCAGTCATATAGTGCCTTAGAAAAGGAAAAGAAGGTTTCATTTGGAAATGACACCCCTGCATTCATAAAAGGTAAAGGCTCTATTTGTTTGAAAGAAAAGGTCAAGGCTGGAAATGTTATGTATGTTGATGGCTTAAAGCATAATCTATTGAGTGTGACTCAGATGTGTGATCAAGGAACTGAGGTAGTATTTCGATCAAATGGATGTATTGTTCATGAGCTTGATACAGGAAAAAGCAGTGATCAGAGGCATAAGAACTCCAAATAAATTATACATACTCAAGGGAGAACAACAACAATGTTATTTAAGCAAGAATTATGAACAATGGCCATGGCACAGAAGGTTGGGGCATCTTAGCTTCTCTTAGATTAGGAAAGCATGCAAATATCAGGCAGTTCGTGATCTTCCTGACATCAGAATTCCAGACAATACAATGTGGAAATCATGTCAATTTGGTATGCAAACCAGAACCAATTTCCCTGATAAGGAAGTATCAGCTAGTATACCACTTGAACTTATCCACACCAATATATGTGGTCCAACTAGGAAGAGGGGTCACCTCAAGAAGAAGAGTATTTCATATTGTTCATTGACGACTTTTCAAGGATGTGTTGGATAGGATTCATGAAGTATAAACATGAAACTTTCGAAAAGTTCAAGTCATTCAAAGCTTTGGTTGAAAGCGAATCAGATCACAGAATCAAATGCCTCAGATCGGATCGAGGAGGGGAATTTACCTCAGATGATTTTTTTGATTTTTGTGAAGAACATGGGATAAGAAGGGAATTCTCTACTGCAAGGACTCCTCAGGAAAATGGAGTAGTGGAAAGGATGAACAGAACAGTTCAACAAATGGCTCGTGTTATGCTTGATGAGTCTAGAACTACTACAACGTTCTAGGGTGAAGCCGCATTTGGCACTGTTACTATTCTCAACAAGACAAACGTCCGAGTAAATAACACTTAGAATCCTCATGAACTTTGCTATGTAAGACTCCCACAGTAAAATAATTCAAAATTTTTGGAAGCAAATGCTACGTTAAAATGACTGAGCAAAATCTTGGCAAGTTTGAACCTAGAGCAGATGAAGGCATTTTACTTGGCTACTCTCCCCACAGCCAAGCTTACAAATGTTAAAATAAAAGACATGGTAAAATTGTTGAAAGCATTGATGTAGTGGTTGATGAAGAAGGAAACACTCCTAGGCAGGTAAATTCTAAATATTTCGAAGATGGCGAAGACTATCCGTCAACATCAAATCAGATTTATGACGAAGAAGAAACCCATGAGGCACCAGAAGAACAGATAAGGATAGAAGAAAATACTCCATCCAGATACGTTCAAAAGAATCATCCAGAATCTCAAATTTTGGGGCAGGAAGAGGCAGGTGTACAAACAAGAAGAACCATTTCAGAAGCTTCAAGATATCTAGCACTGCTCTCCTCCACTGAACCGCAAAATGTAAGAGAGGCTTTCAAACATGAATGTTGGATCAAGGCCATGGAGGAAGAACTCGAGTAGATTTAAAAGAATAACACTTGGGAGTTGGTTCCTAGAGCAAAAGATAAGAATGTCATAGGGACAAAATGGACTTTCAAAAATAAGCTTAATGAAAATGGGGATGTGGTTAGAAACAAGGCAAGAATTGTTTGTAAAGGATATGCACAACAAGAAGGCATAGGCTTTGAAGAAACTTTTGCTCCAGTTGCCAGATTTGAGGCTATAATAATGTTCCTTCCTCTCTCTAGCTTTCAAAAGTTCAAATTATTTCAGATGGACGTGAAATTTGCATTTCTAAATGGAGACTTAAATGAAGAAGTATATATTGAACAACCAGATGGGTTTATTCTTGGAAATGATCCAAAACTTGTATGCAGATTCAAAAATGGTCTCTATGGCCTTAAATAGGCTCCAAGGGCATGGTATTATCGGTTGGATAAGTACCTCCGTCAACAAGGTTTTATAAAAGGATCAACTGATAGCAATCTATATATAAAAATTGATAATGATAAGTTGCTGATACGTGTTGTGTATGTTGATGATATCATCTTTGGTAGCAATGAAGAAGACATGAGTCAAAATTTTGCCTTAGTAATGCAGAAATAGTTTGAAATGTCCATGCTTGGTGAGCTCACATATTTTCTTGGTTTACAAGTCCAACAAAACAAAGACGACATTTTTCTATCACAAACCAAATATCTCAAGCAGATCTTGAAAAAACATGCGATGGAGGATTCAAATCCAGTATGTACCCCTATGGTGACAGGATGCAACCTCAGCCCAAATGATGAATCGGCAGCAATTCATCAAACAACCTATAGATCCATGATTGGTTGTCTACTCTATCTAACAGGTACCCGACCAGACATTATGCATGCAATGGGAATAGTTTGAATGTTTCAAGCAAATCCAAAGGAAACTCATTTTTAGGCAATTAAGAGAATTTTCAAGTATCTTCATGGAACTCAAAACTATGGCTTATGGTATCCTAGAGGTACAGATCTCATAGTTCATGCATACACAGATGCGGATTGGGCAGGAAGCGTGGATGATAGGAAAAGCACTAGTGGTGGTGCATTCTTCATGGGTCCTAGATTAATATCTTGGTTCAGCAAGAAACAAAGCTCTATTGCATTATCTACAGCTGAAGCAGAATATGTAGCTGCGACATCTTGGTGCACACAACTCCTTTGGATGATGCAAACATTGCAAGATCTTCAAATCAATTGTACTCCACCTATCTCCTTTTTTTTTGATAATACAAGTGCAATCAGTATTTCAAAGAATTTTGTCATGCATTCAAAGACTAAGCACATACTGATCAAGTATCATTTTCTCCAAGAAAAAGTGCTTGAACAAAAGGTAAAATTGGAATATGTTCCCTCTAAGGAACAAATTGCTGATATCCTCACCGAACCACTGCCCAGGGAGACCTTTGAATAGCTCAGAAAAAAGTTGGGGGTTGTTGATGCATCATCTTGCTGTTAAATCTTGTCTATTTCAGAGATTGTTGTACGCGAGTTTCATATGGGGTATACGCGTACATATGCTGGTATAGTCGACTTGAAGAAAAGCAAGGATGAGAAGAGTTTGATATGGGTCTGTTGGAGACCATCTGGCATAGGTTCAGGGGGAGCATATATTCTTATAATAATGCATTGTTGGCATTATCGTAGAAGATCTTGGTTCAATTCTTCATTTGTTTTGATAATTGTAGTCGATATTATGTCTTATATTTCTTTTGTTGAGGTCATGTAATGGCCTATCTTGGTTGCCCCACTATGCCTAGGATGGATA
This sequence comes from Pinus taeda, assembly GCA_000404065.3. NCBI lineage: Eukaryota > Viridiplantae > Streptophyta > Pinopsida > Pinales > Pinaceae > Pinus > Pinus taeda. The sequence goes on along the minus strand of APFE031058121.1, from coordinate 32,871 downwards.
ATCTAATTTGCTTATTATATCATGTATCCCCTCTTGGTTGGGAGTCGTATGTATGAAGTCTTTGGTGATACAAAGGTTAGTTATCATGTATAAAGTCAGATTTCTTTTGTAGAACATCTTCTTGCAGATATTTCCTATATGTCAGGGGGAGCTTGGACAACATAGCGCAGCAGAGATTTCAGCATGTACTCAGGGGGAGCATCACCCTTTACCCTTGATGTCAAAGGGGGAGGAAAGACCTTGAGTGACTTTGGGTTACCATCAAGTCCAAAGGGGGGAATTGTTGGCATTATGACATAGGTTTGGCACAGGTTTGGCTCAATAACATAAGTGTTTTCCTTGATGGAAACTCACTCAAATAGCATATCACAAGTTTAGGCTCTCAAAATAGAAGAAAATGAGATACCTGCAGGTTCTTGTTCACAAAGCTACGGTCATCAGCAGGTTCCATAGGTGCGTTGATGAAAAGGTGCGGACATATTTGTAGGTGTATGAACAAAATGTGTGGACATAAATTACACACACTTTCATGCAAAGAAAAATGCATGCACATGGGTTGGTCCATGGTATTTAGTCTGACATTTTTGATCCTATGGTCTTGGTCTGTGGTTTTGTATCTAGACTATTGAACCCAGATCTTGGGTCCCTATTATTGGATCTCTATGGTTTTGGACCATGGTTTGAGTAAGGCCTAGTCTATAAAAGGGAAAGGAGATGAATTAGCTTTCTACAAATGTGTTGGAAATCTTAAGAAGAGCAAGATCTAAAATACTAGTGATCGGTTGGTGAGTTATAGGTGGACCTGAATCAAGGAAAAACCGGAGCATTACAAGATGGATCTACTGATGGGTCGAGATCTCTTTGGCGCATGATCGGATCTGTAAATTTGATTGTCTGGGGTATAATTGAGTCTAATAAATTATCTATACCCGCAGGTCCATAGGTTAGACACAGCGCAGGTGTGGATACCCACAGGATCGACACAACGCAGGTGGGGAGATTTGCAGGCTAGACATAACAGAGGTGTAGAGATCTGCAGGCTAGACACAACGCAGGTGCGAAGACTCGCATGCTCAACATAGCAGAGGTGCGGATACTTGTATATTTTTATTGGTGAAGTTGCGGACCTTTCTTGAAATATGTTTTAGCAAATTTTGTCTATTACTAGTGTTTAGGATTCTGAATTGGTGTACGGTTGTTGTGTGCTGAGAAATTATTGATTTAGTATTTGTACAAGGAAGTTGGTTGATTACAAATCTATTTGATGTTTGATTGATATTCGTGGATCCAGTCTGAAAATTTATGAAACGTGGTCCCTGGAAGAAAAGAGAAGGTTGAAGCCTTCAGTAGGCCAGCACCTACGTACTAGTACCTCAGCCACTACAAGAGCTAAGGGGGTTGTAGCTCCCTTCCAGGAGAGTCTGAAGAATGAGAGAAGGTTGTAGCCTTCTATAGGTTGAAGCCTGCGTACTAGCATAAGACTGTGCCAATACAGAATCATTGTAAAAAGAAGTTTCTAATTGAAAGAAGATAAAGACATATTGCAATAGGTGGTTTTCACCCACATTCGGTTTCCACCTTATACCTTGTGTTCTTTGTTGTGACCGTCTGCTCTATTTTTCTTGTTCCTGTTTACTGTTATATGGTTCTGACACACAGATTAATGATCAACATAAATTAAATTATAAGTCTGGAAGGTATACACAAGATTTATTAGTTAGATCTGCAAATGTTTGTATAAATTGAAAAAGAATTTGATAAAACGGATTCACGCCCCCTCTCAGTATTAGTTTCAACAGAAACCTATAGGATGATCCTGTACGAATTACAAGAAACCTGTAGGATATGACCGAGAGCTAATTGTGAGGTGTTGTGGGTGTTGGGAAGCTTGGAAAAGGTGTGTGATGAGTGGGACGGGGTGTTAGAAGGTCTAGGAACACTCATGAGTCAATATCCAAGATCAGAGATGACTAAATTCGCTCAATGTATCTAGGGGAATTTTAATGAAAAATGACAAACGAACTAGTGATGGTGATGGTGGAACAAGAGATGGCTAGGGTGGATGAAGTGGAAGGTGGCTACTGGTGATGAAGTTTGGGTCTCATCCTGAAGTATCTTATTTGGTTAAAACATGTGTGTTTTACAAGAACTATGCAACAAGATACATTTTCATAAACTAGAAAAGCATGAATCAATTGCCTATATTTTGCATGAAGAATGTGTTGAAGGGAATGAAAGCATGAGTGAGATCTTATTGTAGAAATGGAGTAATGAAAAAATATGACAATGAAATGAACCAAATTCTAAATCAAGACAACAAATTCCACAACTCATGCAAGAACTAGAAATTAGTGTTTTTGGGTCTCCTAAGGGGCCTCTTCCTCAAGTCATGGTTCCAGAGGGAGGCAGTGAGGCCGAGACACCTGCTGACAACCTTTTTCTCCTTGCTAACATGGTAATTGAAAGAAGGCATAAATGGAATAAAACTAACATACAACCAATCTAATATACACTGTTGTAATGGAAATGTAGCTACTAAGAAAATGAGCAATTAAACTATGAACCTATGCTAGTATACATGTATGATAAAGAGGAGCCTTTGATACTAGGGTTCGATGCTAACCCAAGAGCTTTAGCCCTCTGATTTAACTCAGTGTTAGCTAAAAACAAAACTCATTCTTATTATCAAAACATTGGACTACATAAAAATTGATCACAAGTCTTGCAGCTCGAAAATAGAGTAGAGCTTTACAATAAAAAATCCAAATCCTACTGAGGTCCTAGGCTTCTCTACTTATACATCTGAAGTCTCCAAGGAATTATCTAAAATTAGGGTGGCTCTTCTTCAAAATTCAAGATAAACTGGTGCTTTGTCTTTCACTTTCTCGGTTGCCTTCTAGTCCTGATGATTTGGTTGTTTTCACTCCGAGATGATGAAGGAATATTTGAATGGAGGGGCAATAAATGAGGAGGATTTTTCTCCTATAATTCCTCTCCCTTGTCCCATTGAGTTTTTACTAAGTTCTTTGCCAAAAGTCTTTTCTTTTATCCTTTAATCCTACATTAAATGCACATTAGACCACAAAGCAAAATATCCAACCCTAACTCACCTCATAAACAAAATATAATCAAAAGTATGCAATAAGTTATGAGAATAGTTGGTTTCACTAAGTTAGGAGGTGAATTATGGACCATATCATTACCCAATGATGAGGCTCATCATCACCCCCATATTAAAAGTGTTGCTCATCCTCTGAACAACTTAGTAAATATCCATGTCCTTCATGGCTCTAGTAGCCTGTCTGATATCCCATGCCTCTGCTGTGGTCTCTTCTTCTTGTTCGTAGAAGCCTGCTTTCTTTTCTACTTCTTCCAACTGCCTCTTTTCTTCTTCTTCTTTTCTCCCTTCTAACATCCCTAGGAGTAGTGGTGGACTATGTTTTATGCCTATCCAATTTACCTTCAACCTTTGCATTCATTGCTTATAAATAGGTGTCATGTTGAGTGCCTCTCTCAACCTTAGAGGGGAGTGATATTCTCTTATCTTCAAGCTGTGTGGTAGTGTGCTCCATCTCCTTAGGCAGACATGTATACTCTCATCTCCTAGAAGCCTAAAAATATCCTCAAAATGTGAAATTTCTTCCTCTTGGGTAGCAAGATATCTAGGTGCTAGGTGAGGATCATTTGCAATAAAATTATAGGTATTGATTAGTACCATGGGATTTGATTGTTCAGCTTTGATGAAAAGAGGTTCATTTTTCTCTCTCTCAAATATTCTTTTCATCTCTGTAGCTCTTGAATGTTCATGGTTCATCCATGACGCCAAAGCCATTAATTGTAGATCTCTTAGCTAGGAATTAGGGTCCCAAACATTCATGTCTATGAGTGCGATGTTGTGAAAATAAAACTCAGCCATTTTGGCCCTATCCTTTAGTGTACTTTGATCACAAAGATCAATAAACTACCTGTAGTCCTGAAATGGCATGGTGCCCCTTTGTGCTAGTGTTTTAATATGAAACTAAAACCATTGTTCTTCGAGGTAAAGAGCATAGGATTTAGTTGGCATCCTACAATAGATGGCCTCCAAAGAGAGGCTAGCCCTACATGCTAGTTGGTTCTCTCTTTCCTGCAGTTGTCCCCTTAGCCATGCATTTTCTCTCACAAGTTGACTTCTCATGATTGCTTCTCTTTCCCTTAAGCCACTTAGCTCTTTGTCCATTTCTTTGAGTTTCTATTTAATGAGACCAATCTCTTCCACCCATTTTGACTTCGCAATTTTCATCCATTGGTGGGTTATGGCCCTCTCCTTCTCAAGTTCGAAAAGCAATAGGATGGAATTTTTTTTAGGAATTACCTTGCCTCCTTCAATAAACTGGTAATAGGAGTATAGGTTAGGTTGGGGGCTTGGTTCCTTTGTCTCTAGGTCTTCTTCTTATGTTTCTTGCTGCTCCCCTACCTTGCTTTCCAACTTTTGTGCTTCATATAGTTTCAACAGAGTATCCTGTAGGATTGTTTTTGCTTCCTGTAGGTTTTGTTGTGGATCATGTAGGATGGCCTTACCCTTTGATGAAATTGATCTAGTACTAGGCCTCCTTATATATGTGATTGGTGACTTAGGGGAAGGAATTTTGTCTCTTTGTGTAGTGGAATCTTCAATCTCAATAGGAATTTTTGTTGATATTTATGGCTTCCCTTATTTGATTCTTGTGCTCTTTCTTCTTCTGAAATATAGTGGTGTTTTCCTCTTTCTTTTTCCTTTTTCCTTGACTGGGGTGTTGGGAGCAGTGAAAGTAGCTACTACCTCCATCTCAAAGGCCTCTAGAGACACCCTAGGTGACTTCTCCTTGTGTTCTTTACCTTATATTTCAATGCCTTCTTCCTCTTTGTTTTTCCTATATTTTTCCTATTGTGGTTATTCCTCATCTCCATCAGTTCCTTCCTTAGTTTCCTCCTCTATTTCATCACCATCCTTCTTATATTCTCTCTCTTCTATTGCTTCATCATGTTTTTCACTATCATCTTATTCTTCATCCATCTCATACGTATCTAGCTCTGTATCTTCCTCTACCTGTTTTGCCTCCTGCTCACTGACAGAAGGACTAACATGATAAGTGAGGGTTTTGATGTCATCCTCTGCTGGCAACTCTCTCAATACTGACCATGTTATAGGGATTCTGAGGTTTTGGAGGTCATCTTTAATGCAGATCATAATCAACCCATGGTGAGCCAATTGTTGGGAATTCCCTTCCTTCACATTGTTGTTGGAGTCTATTAGTGATTGCATCAAGAAATAGGGTATGCTCAGTCTTTGGTGAACTGGTGTTTCTACCCCAAATATTAATTCTTCAAGGATCGTAAAATGATAGCCATAAAAAACACTATATCTACCCTCACGTGAGGTATTTTTGATGATTTCGCAGCCTACCTAACTCCATGGGTATGGCAGACTATCCCTTCTCACTCCATTTTGGTCCTCATTGGGTTGTTCAACTTCTAAAAAGAATTTCATCTTTGCCACCTTATTGTCTCCTTTGTCTTCTTTTCTCCATGGAATTCCTAGGGGAAGTGTGGTGACCCTATTGATGAGCTTTGGGGTGAGACCTATAGTGAGGCCTCTAACTAAAATAGTGACATGGATTCTATTGTGTGGAGTGAGGGAGTGAGAAAATTCTTGAGCCACCTCATCATCGTACCCTCTGAATTTTTCAAAAAAACCCATCCAGTTGTGTCTTGTAAAGATTTCAAGCACCTGGGGGTGTTGTTGTGTCCTCACAATGGTTGTGGGTTCTCTACTATTAAACCCTATTGTCATCTTGCTGGTGAAGCTTAAGGAGAAAATGAGAGGGTTGACAGAAATTTTTTTAATGCAGGAGCAAAACAGAGTTGACTATGTATGTAATTCACCTCTCACAGTTGCTAAATTCACTAGGTTTTAGAGTATTTCTAGTTCATTCACTTGTCAATGGGGATGCAATTTTAGAGCCTACCTCTTTAGAATGGTGGCAGTGGAAAATTCCTGTGATATCCCCTCTTGAAATATTCTCTGCCCATCCTGTAGACGCCCTCTATGTATCCTATAGACTGATTCTGTAGACTATATCCTGTAGGACTTTCTATCCATGCTTCTGTAGGAATTCCTATGCCGAACAATGGGTCCTTTCTTGCGGTGGGTGGCCAGAGTTATGAGAGCGACTTGGGTGAGGAATTTTTGAGGAGGTGGAATGCATGAATGCATGCGAAGGATTTTTTATTTCCCTTTATAGTGTTTTGGGGTGAGGTGGTGTGCTGGAAGTAGAGGTACATTTCCATTTTTGGACCTTTGGTACCCACTACCACCTCATCATTTCCCACTCCTCATAATTAGCTCCCACCTCATAGATCTATAGATTAACCACTTCTTGTCCTACTCCTCCTCTGTCTTTGATTTGACTGTAGCCACGTGTGAGAGGACACCTGGTTCTGCATGTGTTGACTGAACGAAGGTGGCGAAGTTAACTGGCCACCTTTTCACTTATAAATCAACTATTTTGTAACCCTTACAACTTTTGATTAAATGATGAATATCAATGAGCGAGTAGGATACTTACCTGTGGTTTCGATGCCATGCTGTAGTTGTCAAATATCAGAGGTGATGCATTGTTTATTTGCTACATGTCATTCTTCTTCCTACTCTTGTTGTCTGCTAATGTTTTCTTTGATTTTTCAGGTATCTGTGACTAAAGATCTGATGCTGCTACTGTTGTGTAGCTATTGGATCATCCTAGTGAGGTCTTGTTGTTGGTGATTGGAATTTTGTGGGATAGGCTACTACACGATTTCCTATAGGATGTCTTGTAGCTACTTCTCCCCCAGAATTCTTTAATCATGCTATTGGATGGGGCTATGAGGATGGTGTAATGAATGGAAAGAAGGAGTAGGAGTTTGTGTAGAGCAACAGACACTTAGCTAATGGTCTTACTCCTCTCTCTTTTCCCTTTTTTCCTTTTCTTCCATGACTGGCAGAAACTGTTGAAGCTGATCTTTTATTGTTTTGGATGGTGAGTGCAGGGATGATGATGGTGGGTGAGCTGAGGTGTTAGATCATGCCTAGGTTGAATTTTAGCGGCTTGAAAAACCTACCATGTGCCCTCAGATTTCTTCCTGTACGTTCTCCAGGCCACTGTAATTGTTACACGATCATCTTGTAGGTTTTCAGGGGATCCTGTAGAAAATATAGTCTTCGCATAAATCGAAGCAATGGAGTGGAAAAAATGATAAAAATGATGGAGGGATGCATGGTAAAGAATGGATGAGATGAATATGTGTGAGGTAGGGTTCCCTTTGGATCCTCTTTTTTCTCCTTGACTATCTTTCTCACCCACCTGCAAATAACAGTTATATATTTTTCTTTCTCTCTCTCTTTTTTTTTGAAAAAAAAAACTAGGCTGCTTTAGAGAGGTTTTCACCCTAGTTGTTTTCCCTAGGCACCTCAAGGAAGGTTTTCACCTAGGGACCTTCTTCTTCTTTTTTCCTATTTTTTTCATCATTGGGCTGCCTCACAAGGTTTTCAACCCAAATATGGGACTCATGCGCCTCATGGAGGTTTTCACCCGAGTCCTTATTCTTTCTTCTCTTTTTCTTAGTGACTCGATGAGGGAGGAGCTAGAACTTGCTCCACCATCATCACTATTTTATTGATATTGTTAATGAACTCTTGTTTTGATAAAGGTCTCTTGTACATTTTCAATTGGTTCCCATTAACAAGCAATGAAATGGCTTCTTCATCTATAGTTTTGATTTTCACTGAACCATTATCATGGAATCTTTCCACAACATAAGGTTTGAGCCATCTTGTCCTTATCTTTCCCTTGAAGTATTTATACCTAGAATCATATAATAATGCCCAATTTCCCTCCTGAAATTGTTCCTCCTTAATATGCTTATCATGCCAGATCTTCCAATGAAGTTGAACTATTTTTGTATGTAGGAGGGCATGCATTCTGAATTCATCCAAGCCATTCAATTAGAACAATATGTCTTTATGTGCACGACTGAGATCCAAATCTAGTTGGTTTGCCATCGTCAATGTGTTATATTCAAACTCAATGGAAAACAAGGCTTTTTTCCCATAGACCAGCTCATAGGATGTAAACCCAGTGGTGTCTTCCATGTGGTATTATAGGCCTAGGTGGCCTCAATTAGTCTTTCTACCCAATCCTTCCTGCTGCTACTCACTACATTTGTTAAGATGCCATCTAGTGCCCTGTTGGTCACCTCCACTTGCACATTAGCTCTTGGATGATCAGGAGTGGAGGTCCTATGCTTGATATTGTGATGGTTGAGCAGTTCTTCAATGATGTTGGAGGTAAAGTAGCTACCTTAGTCTATTACTATCTCTATATTGTACCAAAATTTATAGAATACATTCTCCCTTTGGAACTCAACCACCCTCTCTTCTGTTCCTACCTTAATTGCCTTGGATTCAGCCCACTTAATCAAATAATTAGTGCACACAATAATTTATTGTTTTTGCTTTGAAGGAGGATTGATAGGCCAAATGAAGTCCATGCACCACTTTTCAAATGGCTCGAAAGTCAATTCAAGGTGTAGGGGCATTTCATCTCTTGGAGTAGGCTTTCCCATCCTTTGGCACTGATTACACTGACTGGTGTACTTTTTCACATCCTGATGAAGAGTGGGCCAATAATAGCTTGCTTGTAACAGTTTGAAAGTTATCCATTTTAAAGGAAAGTGACATCCATAAGGCCCATCATGACAGGTCAGAAGGATGTTGAAAGCATCCCCTTCCCTTACACACCTTCTCAAGATTTGATCTAGGCCAAGTTCGAAATGTTTGCCCCCAATCTAGGTGAAGGGGGCACTTTTCCTAACTATCTTGCTCTTTTCTTTGGAGGGCAAGTTTGGTGGGAACTGTGCTTATACCAAATAGTTTTCTATATGACCAAAACATTGAGAGAGAAGTGAAATAGCAAACAAGTGCTTGTTTGGCAATTGGTTGTCCACCATTCCTTCTTCACCTACAGGCAGATTCACCCTAGATAAAAAGTTTGCAACGATGTTTTCCTTACTAGACTTATCAACAATGGTTAGATCAAACTATTTTACTAAAAGAAATAATCTTATAATTCAAGCCTTCACATCTAGTTTGTTCATTAAATATTTGATGGTAGCATGGTCAGTATGCACACCAGCTAGGAGTTTTTTTTCTGTCACTGTATAATTTAGCTCAGCCCTCGACAAGTTGTTACTGATAAAATAGATGGCATAAGGCAGTTTTTCCTCTACCTGATCTAAGGCTATTCCTATGGATTTGAGTGAGGCGTCAACCTCTTGATAGCTTTTTGACCATATAAACTCAGAATATTTGGCCAACAACTGAAATAAAGGAGAGGCCAACTTGTTGAAGTCCTTTATGAACCTTCAATAGTATCCAACTAACCCTATGAAGCTCAAGACTTCTCTCTACTTTGGTGGAGGTGGGACCCTTTGGATAGCTTCTATTTTTTTCGGGTCCACCTGTAGTCCTTGCTGAGATATTGAATAACCTAGCATAGTCCCTTTAGTCATTAAGAATTGACATTCTCCAGGACTAAGAGATGGGTTCATTTCAATGCATTTGTGTAGTACCTTTCCTAGGTTAGTCAGGGGTTGTTGAAAATCACAACCATAAGGTGGAAAATCATCCATGTAAATTTCCACTACATCATGTACTAATTCGGCGAAAATGTTCAATACTACTCTCAGGAAAGTGGTAGGAGCATTGGATAGGCAAAAAGGAAGGACCCTATACGAAAAAGTGCCCCAAGGAGAGGTGAATGTGGTGTTATTATGGTCTTCTAGGTAGATTTGGATTTGGTTATACCCATTGAATCCATCTAGGAAAGAAAAAAACTTTTTCCCTGCGAGGCTGTCTAGAACTTGGTCAATGAAGGGTAGGGGAAAATGATCCTTCTTTGTCGCTTTTTTCAACTCCCTATAATCAACACAAATCCTCAACTTACAATTTTTCTTGGGAACTAACACTAAAGGGGAGACTCGCTCACTCTCAGAGATAGGGTAAATGAATCTTGCATTTAGTAGTTTTTGCAGTTCTTCTTTGACTATATCTTTAAGAGTTGGATTCATCCTCCTTTGTGGTTTTTGGACTGGGTTGCAACCTTCTTTGATGTATATGTGGTGACTACACACTGAGGGGTGTACTCCCTTCATTTCCTTGTAATTCCAAGCAAAGGATTCTAAGTTTTCTTCTAACATGTTGCATAAATTTTCCTCTTCGAGAGCAGAAAGGGATGGATTAATTTTCAAGGTTTTCTCTAGGCCGAATTCTATGGTTTTGAGATGGAGTGGGTTGGGATCGGCCAGGCATAAATCAATTGGATGATTGTTCTGGGTTTCCCTTACTTGTTCTTCTAATGGTCACAAACCAGGAGTTGGAATTTGGAGCATGTGTTCAATCAATTCATCCTCATCTCAATGTCCTCCTCCAATGGTTGCTTCTAAAGCATAAAGTTGGGTGTAATAAACCTCATCTTCTTCCTCCTCCTCGAACCATAAAGGTAAATCATGCTCTAGAGAAGGTTGATCAAGAGGGTATAGGAGTAACTACTTGGACATCTGCCCATTCTTGATGGTGATACTCCCAGGTCTATAGCTAATGTAAGCATCGAATGTGGCCAACCATTCCCTCCCAACGGTGGGAGGATAACTAGTGAGCTTAGCCTTGGGCTGGAGAACTAGAAAATCTAAAGGGTACTCTGAGGAGTCAACGAAGACCATCACATCCTCCACAATTCCTTCAGGGGTGACTGTGGAATGGTTTGCAAGTTGTAGAACTGTTGTGGTCTTCCTCAGTGACCCTTGGAGGTTGAGTTTGAGCATGGTGTCCTTGTTCATCACCTTAATGGCAGCCCCAAGATCGATTAGAGTGTGTGGGACAATGGTGCCATTGATGTTCACATCTACTGTAGGGCTTCAACGGTCCAAATATTTCAGACATATTTCTTGCCCTAGCATTAAGTCAAACAACTTCCCAATGACATTAATGGTAGGGGCATCCATTTTTCTCCTTCCTGGCTGCATGAAGCATTTCTCCTTAATCAACTTATTGTAAATAGGGACATCTTTTATTGCTTGGAGAAGGGGGATATTTACACATAGATTTATCAATTCTCCCAAAAGTTCAGTTTCTTCGAGGGTAGGCTGGAGTGGTTGGGGTAATCTCTCAGGAAAAGGTGGACTTACTTTAAGGTTGCTTTGGTCTCTTTATTTCTCGAACTCCTTATGTGGAGGGGGAGGTTGGTTATCCGGGAGGACTCTCCCTGATCTTAGGTTAATCTCCTAGATTTCCACAACATAAGCTGGATATGATGTCTCTCAATTGTATACTTGCTGAGCTTGCCTATTGTTTGGGTTTGGATTTGGATAGGTAGGAATATGGGGTTGCTTGTGTGGAGCAGACTATAGGAGTTGTGATTGGGTAGGTGGTGGAGGCAATAGAGGTGGAGCATTGTTGTATTTGGGCCTACACCCCTGGAGTGGTGTATTCCACTAAGGTTGTGGTAGATCATAAGGTTGAAATGAGTGGCGGGGTGGCTGGGAATGATACTGAGATGCATAGGACCAAGGAGGATGTGTAGACGGGGAAGGATGAGCAGGGGGTCCCCAAGAAGGTATAACTATGTTTTGGTTGGGGTTGTAATATTCATGGGATGACCCTTGTATTCCCTGCTGGTATGGTTTAGGCAAAGGAGGCCTCCTTTGGTTAATGTAGCAAAGCTACTCAGTGACCCCTTCAACTCCTTGATTTACATTTTCAAGTCCGGGTAACAAAGGGCACTTGTCTGTGAAGTGGTTTTGTTCATAGACCAAGCAAATTTCAATACAATTCAATGGGAATTCATTCCTAGGATGCCCCATGGTGCATCTACGACAAAAGATGGCCAAGGCTTTTTCTTCTTCCTCTTGATTCATTTTGATGTTCATGGTGTCCATATGTAAGGCAAGGGTTTGTAGCATCTCACTTTTGAAATCTTCCACCATATTTCGTATTTCACCCTTGATGGATGAGTTAGAATATGATGTGCTCGCCATAGGTTGACTACCCCTAACCTTTTTCCTAGCTTCCCTAGAATGGTTTCTAAAGGTAGTGTTGATATCCTCATAGGGAAATTGGTAGATATATTCTCTTGATAACAAGTGTAAGGTATCAAGAAGGTCTTCTCTTGCTCCCATGAGCAGAATGAACCTTAGTGACTCAGGGTCAAGTGTGCACCTGGCCCTTTTGTAACTGAGCTGGAATCTTTCTTCGTAGTATTCTAAGGATTCATCCTCACCTATGGTCATCCTAAAAATTTCTTATTTAGTATCCTTTGACCTACAATAGTCCTAATATTTGTTGTTAAAAATATGCTCCATATGAGCCCAAGTTGTGATGTTATCTCTAGGTAAGCCCATGAACTAGTGCAATGATGCATCCTTGAGGGTAGATGGAAATAGTTTTAACTTTTTCTCATCATCTGTATAGTCATAGGTTCAGCATATAACAAAAAACTCAAATAGGAAAGTGTCAGGGTCTCCTTTGCTTAGGCCAAGGAAATGAGGTAGAGAAGAGGGACTTATATTCTTCATCTTAGTGTCCCTGTTGGTTTCCTTGATTGGGAAGGCACCCTTAACTCTCTCTCTATTTGCTCTGTCATTTCGGGTTTCAGCCATTGTTTCAGTAGGAATGGGTTCCTCTTCTTCCTCTTCCCCTATAGGCTATTCAAATATGTAAGGTTGCTCACCTAAAGGTTCCTCTAGTTCACAACCACTGAAGAAGGGAGAAGGTTGGTTATTGGATGTTGTGGGGGTATTTGGCAAGAAATTCCCTAAATTTTCTGTATTCCCACGAGGCATGAAAGAAAATGTGTATGGGTTTCATTTTGTAATTTTTTTTAAGTTTGAAAGTACTTTGTAGAAATGAAATTGCTGATTGAATGAAATTCACTAATAGAATGAAAACGCTACTTGTTCAATTGAAATTCTACTGGAAAAATGGAAAGGAAAGAAGATAATGAAAAGTGAAAGGGAGCTACTAGATTACATTTGCAAAAATAAACTGGTGGCAGAAAATTTAAGACAAGAAGTAGAAGAAAAGAAAGCAGTAATCACATTCTACTTAGACACCTCCCCGGTAACGATGCGAAAAAGTGATGAGCACCAGTATTGCAGCAAGGATGCTACAACTCTTGGGTTACCAACTTTACTTATTAGCCCAGGTTTCATACAAACTTGGAGGTGACAGTGCTATATGCATAAGTAAAAGTGAAGGTCCTGCCTATTGTCACTGTTTATCGGATGAGAGACCCTAGGGGTTCCAAGCCAGACTTCTATAGAGTTATAATAATGTTGATTCTTTGGTGGAAGAAGAGAAAATCTATTCTAAGAGAGCTAGACTACTGCAGTAATGAAGAAAACAACATGTAATGATTAATCACACCATATCCTAATTAACCATTTAAATAGATATGCTAAGGAAAATTGATAAATCATCACTAACCTAATGTATCTATCTAAGATACAACAGTAAAGAGCATCAAACCATACTAACGTGTAAGAAAGAAACTAAACTAAATCTATTTTCATTTTTTTTGGTTTTTTAGGCTAAATCAAGTATGCAAATTAATTGTCCTTGTGGATGTGAGAGGTGGATGGAAGGCGATTGAGGATGGCTAAAAGGCTTATGGAGTGGTTGGATGGTGCGGAAGGGTCCTAGGAGGCTTTTTGTGACTAATTAAAGGTTTCCCATCAATTCAGCCTCAAAGAGGTTGTTTCAGGAAAACCTATAGGATGTACTAGAAACCTACACGATGATCCTATAGGAATTACAGGAAACATACAAGATACGACCAAGAGGTAATTGTGAGATGTTGGAGTTGTTGGGAAGCTTGGAAAAGGTGTGTGATGAGTGGGATGGGGTGTTAGAAGGTATAGGAACACTGAGGAGTCAATATTCAAGATCAAAGATGGCTAGTTTCGCTCAATGTATCTAGGGGAATTTTAATGAAAAATGACAAAAAAAACTAGTGAGGGTGATGGTGGAACAAGAGATGGCTAGGATGGATGAAGTGGAAGATGGCTACTGGTGATGAAGTCTAGATATCCTCCTGATCTACCTAATTTTCTTAAAACATGTGTGTTTTCCAAGAACTATGCAGCCAGATACATTTTCATAAACTAGAAAAGCATGAATCAATTACCGATATTATGCATGAAGAAAGTGCTGAAGGGAATGAGAGCATGAGTGAGATCTTGTTGCAAAAGTGGAGTAATGGAAAAAAATGACAATGAAATGAACCAAATGTTGAATCAAGACAGCAAACTCCACAACTCATGCAAGAACTAGAAATATGTGTTTTTGGGGTTGCTGAAGGGTCTCTTCGTCAAGTCATGGTCCCAGAGGGAGGAAGTGAGGCTAAGACACCTACTGAAAATATTATGGTGATCATTTTTCTCCTTGCCAACCTTCTCATTGAAAGAAGGCACAAATGGAAGGAATCTAACATACAACCAATATAATCTACATTGCTATAATGGAAATGTAGCTACTAATCAAATGAACAATTAAACTATGAATGTATGCTCACACACGTGTATGATAAAGAGTAGCCTTGGCTGCTAGGGTTGGGCCTTAACCCAAGAGCTTCAGCCTTCCGAGTTAACTCAGTGTTGGCTCAAAACAAAACTCATTCTTATTATCAAAACAGTGGATTACATAAAAAACTGTCACAAGTCTTGCAACTCGAAAATAGAGTAGAGTTTACAATAAAAAATCTGAATCCTACTAAGGTCCTAGGCCTCTCTACTTATACATATGAAGTCTCCAATGAATTCCTTAAAATTAGGGAGGCTTGGCGCCCAAAATCAAGATAAACTAGTGCTTTGTCTTTCACTTGCTTAGTTGCCTTCTAGTCCTCGTGATTTGGTTGTTTGCACCCTGAGCTAATGGAGGAATATTCGAATGCAGGGGTAGTAAATGAGGAGGATTTTCCTCCTACAATTCCTCTCCCTTGTGCCATTTTATTTTTTACCAAGGTCTTTGCCAACATTCCTTGCTTTTATCCTTTAATACTACACTAATTGCACATTAGACCATAAAGCAAAATATCCAACTCTAGCTCTTCTCATAAACAAAATATAATCAAAAGTATTCAATAAGTTATGATAATATTTGGTTTGACTAAGATAGGAGGTGATTTAAGGCCCATATAATTACCCAATGATGAGGCTCATTAGTTATGGTGTTGTTGCTTGGTACTTCGATCTCTTTCCTAGCCAGATAATATTAATGTTCAACAACTCTGGTACAGTAAGTGGAGTTTTATTTTAGTATTGTAAATTCAGAATTTGTGGTGCGTTTCTTTGGTTAGGTAGTACGCTTCACATGGTGATGTGGTCGGTGGTGGTGGTGATGGTGCTGGTTGTATGCCTCGACAGTGAGGGCATGCCCAAAGAGTAGGTGTCAACCAAAGTACAGATGAATGCCAATAGAATGGAGAGCCTAGACCAGACTGTAAGATGACTGAGAGTCATAGCTCTACTGCACACATGCCCTGTCCCAAGCCGAATCCTTGAGCCACATAGAAGCTCAGGTCACCTTAGAGTCCATACCAGGCTAGTTGAACAACATACAACTCAACATTGATAAACTGAGGGAGCATAGGTAGGATGACATGAGAGAATTGGTTGCTTATATAAATGATCTTGAGCATATGCAGAATCAAACCCTGGACTCAGTGGAAGGTCTCTGACATCAGCTCCAACACGCAAATGACCATCTCCTCACCCTGGAGACTTCGGTGGAGCACATTGATTATCATATGCATGAACGTGCTTCTTCCTTTGTTTCACCTCCTACGATTCCTCCCAATCCCCTTCCTTAACATGTAATTGTGAGGCATGTAATTTTTCTCTTTATGTGCCTACAATAATAAAAGACACTGACTGCCTTGGCTTCTCTTCTGGCTTCTTATTATTTAGAGCAAGGCTTGTGCCAGATCTTAAGCTTGTGACACTTTATTTTGTTGCAGTGGTGACGTATTTTGTTCACATTTATGTTCTGACAATGTAATGAATGTTTTTTACCAAAAAAATGGTTATTTAATTGTCTTTAAGACTGGATAGATAAAATAAGTGTTGAAATGAAGATCATTTCAAGAAAATCAAATTGTTAATTTTTGAATGGTATATGAAGCTTTGTTAATTTTTTAATGGTATATAAACCTTTGCCAATGGTTTAATTTTTTTAATGGTGTATGAACCTTTGTTATTAGTTTAATTGTTTTTAATAGTGGATAGATAAAGAAAGCGATGAAGTGAAACTCATTTCAATAAAATCAGATTGTGAATTTTTTAATGGTATATTGTTAACGATTTAATTTTGTTCATGTTTTTAATGGTATATGAACCTTTGTTAATAATTTAATTGTTTAATTGAGGCTTCTATGATCCATATTAGGTTTAAGAGAGATTTTTCAACGTAAATCACAAGATATTTCATTTGTCGATGCGTTTCGAAACAACAAGTATGGTTCATCATCAGGACAAGTTAAACTACTCTAATTTTTTATTTAACTATACCGTTGAATTAATATTAATTTGTTTTTAATTAGTTTTTTTTTAATATTATAAATGTAAATATAGTAATAAACTACTATTTATGTATTCCCAAATATTTATAACTTTTATAATTTAATAACTGTAAATATTTCAATTTAATAACTTGAGTAACTATCCTATTTATTTTAAAAATTAATTTAATATATATATATATATATATATATATAATATATATATATATATATATAATATATTAGATATATATATAAACATAAATTTTAAAATACTGCTATACTGCATTATTTATAATTTGTTTAACTTCTATATTTAACTATTACTTAAATTGATTTAGTTTATTGATCATTTAATATTTATTAATAGATGGAATAGTCCCTTTGACTTATATCTATAGATATTTATGTGTTTTTATATATTTAATGATTTTTATAACTAACTATTAGTTATTGTAACCTTTTAGATATATCAACTTTGATAACTATCTATTTATGTAAATTAATTTAGGTTATAATTAATTTTGAGATATATTTATAAGTGTTTAAAAAGGGCCCATTTACTTTTAAGAACTTAACTATCCTAGTTAATTTTTATTTAAATATTGGTTATTCCCTTAATCCCCTAATCCTGTCAAATCTAGCCGTTGTCAATATAGTCGTTCCCTGGTCATAGTTGTTGGGGTTTCTTCTCTATCTATTTAACATGCAAAGCCTGATCTGCTCATTCAACTTGTCCTGACGATGAACCACACTTGTTGGTTCGAAACGCATCGACAAATGAAATATCTTGTGGTTTACGCCAAAAAAATCTCTCTTAAATTTAATTGTTTTTAATAATAGATAATGGATAAATAAATTAGTGTTAAAATTATTTCAAGAAAAAACAGAAAA
Source organism: Pinus taeda (assembly GCA_000404065.3). Classification (NCBI taxonomy): domain Eukaryota; kingdom Viridiplantae; phylum Streptophyta; class Pinopsida; order Pinales; family Pinaceae; genus Pinus; species Pinus taeda. The sequence goes on along the minus strand of APFE031058121.1, from coordinate 15,370 downwards.
GCCTTTGAAGATGATGACTAAACATTAATATTAAATAAACTTAAAATAAAAATAGAAAAAACTATAATAAACTCATTTAACTCTAAATTAAATAAAAACTAAATAACAAAAACTTGGAACGTAAACTCACAACTAAGAAGCAACTTAGACTACAATAACTAAAAAGAATAGGGACTGAAAGGTAGGGAACTCTATCAAGGAAAGAAAACATAATCAAATTGTTAATGGTTTCATTTATTTTAATAATTGATATAAAACTTAATTGGTTTAAATGAAGCAAAAATTGGCTGTGAAAGCCCATATTCTGTGAAAACTTTGTATGAAAGCCCCATGAACGAAAACCAAAGATTCTTACCCCGTGAAAGCTTGCTATTCCTACTTGCGAATACTGGTTAAGAACCCTATTTCTGTGACAATTGGTTATTCTTACTATGATGTTACGCTAGTTCTAAACTCTCCATGAAGACAAGATGTTCTATCCATGAATATGTCTCTTTTGGCGCCAATTTTTTTTCCATTTGTAAGAGGGTTTTCATTTAACTTTGAGAGATTTGAGAGAAATCCATCACGTCGTTAGAGATTTTTATGGCTTGCAAAATTTTATATATAATTATAGCATATGTCATCAATAGAAGAGCATTGGAGAGAACTTGGAGGCTTTTGAAGAGGCGAGCAATAGCTAACTCACAATTGAAGTTTGCAATTTTGGAGTTGGAATCACAAGTTATTCGCATTTATGGGTTTACATGCATTCTTGCTACCTATTATTGTGAAAGACAAGCCTATGTTCATTTTACGGTTTCTGATTTTCTTTTGCTAAGGGATCGACAATGTTTTTTATTTTATTTTTCTAACTTATCGATCAGAAGTAAATGTAGAGTAGAGTGGGTTTTGTAGGATTTGGAAAAGGCTTAAATTCTTCTGTGACATTATACAAAGTTGTATCATCATATGAAACTTAATATTTATACCATCGATTCATTTGGTCTAAATGCATCGAAAAATTAAAATATTTTCGACTCCATCAATTCCTTTGTTTTGAATGCATTAAGAAATTGAAATATTTTAAAGTTTTCTTCATGAATGTGTAATTACTATGTCTAGCATACACTTGAATGGTATCTCCCTTAATCCAAGTCCTGCACATAATTTTGACAATCAATCTCTGTCTCCAATGCCTCCGTGAAACCTTCATGGACGGGTTTTTGTTTCTTAGTCTCCAGTGGTTTATAGACCCATTCACCTAAATGATATATCCCGTAATCAAAGTCCTACACATAATTTCGGAAATCCATGTCTATCTCCAATGCCTCAACCAAACCTTCATGGAGTGATCTTATTCTACTTAGTTTATGGTGGTTTAAAGACCATATTCCCTTCGGATTATGGCGACTTCATCGATGCCCTCAAGAGTGGATCTCTTCATAAGAAATGTTTTCTTGATTGTCTTAGAATCAACATGAGCTAATTCAGTGATGCAACCATAAGAATATAGTTCGTTTTATAAATTCCACACTTATTAGGGTTTTAATTGTGCTCTTACCAACCCTAAAGAACTAATTCTAAATGTTTTGACTGGGATTTTTAGTAACAACAATTTATGACAATGTTACTTGTAAAAAATTCTATGTTCCTAATTATATATTTGAACTCTAATGTTAGAATCACAATTGGAGTTGTGAGAAATTAAATTTAAAATAGTTTTATAGACACCTAAGAGTGTTTTTTCAGTGATTAAGCACAAGGGCTTATCCCTTTTTATGATGTATGCTCTTTGATTTCCAGGATTGAAGAATTGTTCTCAGATGTTAGGCTTACTCACAATGTGTTACTTTAACACTGAGTTTATGTGATAATTGTTCAAGAAGCACACTTTATATAAAAATGGATTAAAGCATGTTTATCTTAACCAACTCTTATGTGTGCAAATATCCTAACAATAATGTCTATTCATAAACACTTAATAAGATAGTAACTGAATCCAAATTTTTGAACACAGGTGTTGTTTGAACATTGGACCTTCAAAACTCAAACCCCTAAATAAAAATAGCTCTAAATCTATGGGCACCATAAAACATTAAAGTTGCCTCATGCACATACCTACAACTGAAACAACTTTTGTTGGTTGCAAAATTTTAAACTAATGTAATCTCCCACATCAATTTTTTGTTGCAACCTTCCTGCTTATTTGATCTTTCCTGATATTTTTTTTTGGTCGATCTTTCAATATTTTAACAATATTTTTTGGATTCTATTCCTTTTTTATCTTCAAAATTTCATCACTTTTATCATGATTTACATTGTCATAAGACTCTTTTTTATCCTATGATATTTATTTCAAATCTTTAAAAAAAATTGTTTTTGACCTTGTCTTAATGAAATAAAGTTTGTGGAATTTGGACATGCACAATATTTATGTCAACTATCTGTTCATAATGCAAACTAGGAAAATTTCTTCTTACATAATGTAAACACAAAGCCACATTTAATGTCCTAACAAACTCTATTCTTATTCTGTCCCTTGTCAAGTTGTCTTCACTTGTTGATGTCAATGTATAAATATTTGGTGGTTCTGGAAACAACTTCTAGCACACATTTGGCATATCTATGTCTCTCCAAATAGACTTCTCAAATTTCCAATTTCCAACACAAAACTCAATCCCATAATGAAAAACCCTCGGTTCAGTACCTGGAATCGAAATGTAGCCCAACTATATCATTATGTTATTCCATATCTAATACCTCAAGTTTATCACTTTCTTTATATACATACACACACAGTGTAAGGGATCCTATTATATATTTTACATACAACTGACACAAATTTTGTTGCTTGCATAATTTTAAACTATCGCCATCTCCCATCTTCATTTTTTGCTACAACCTTCCTGCTTACTTGATCTTTCTAGATTTTTTTTTGTCAATCTTTTGATATTTTAACAATAAAGTTTTGATTATTTTCCTTTGTTATCTTTAAAATTTCATCACTTTTATCATGATTTACATTATCATAAGACTTTGTTTTCTCCAATGGGATTTTCCTCAAATATTCAAAAAAATTGTTTTTAATCTAGTCTTGATCAAGTAAAGGTAGTGGATATTGGACATATACAATATTTTTGTCAAATATTTGTTCAGAATGCAAATTGGGATAATTCCTTCTTACATGATGTAAACACAAAGCGTCATTTAATGCCATAACAAACATGATGCTTATTTTTTCCCTTAAGTAGACATGGTGTAAGGGTCTATATAATGTATTTTCAAATCATGCTAGTAACCACACAAGTACCCCCCTTAGGTTAACTACATATCTCTCACTATCAAGTATCTACAGGAACATTTTCAACAATTCATGGACTTCATATTCCACTAACCATATTATCAAGATAAAACGTTGCCTTATTGGTCAAGCTATAACAGATAAACTATCTCATGCTACCATAATAACTGCATCATGGGTGCATACCACTTCCCACATCAATTCAACCACAACATAAATATATCCATTCTCCTAGACTATATTTCACTTTGGTTCTTCTGTAGAGCCCTATGAATAGGTCCCTAATCTATGAATCCCACATCTGGACCAGCCTTGTCTCCACCCTATGTTGAAGTCTTAAACTAGAAAAATCATGTAGACACAGAGCCTCATTTAAAGTCCTAACACACTTTATGCTTATTTTGTCCCTTAAGTAGACATGGTGTAAGGTTCTATATAATGTATTTTCAAATCATCCTAGTAACCACACAAGAAACCACCTTAGGTTAATACCTCACCTGAAGTAGCATCCTCATTCCTCTATTTCCCAGCTAGAGGAGTCTACATGGGTGTATATTTGGATGACATTCTTGTATTTAGTAAACATGGGAAGAACATTTGTAGCATGTAAAGTGGACTCTAGATGTTTTGGAAAAGGAAAACCTCTATGTTAAATTATCAAAATGTGAATTGAGAAAAAACATATTTGAATTATTTGGGTCATATAGTAGGGGGCGGTGAATTGAAGATAGATCCCTCTAAGGTTGTAGTTAATGTAAACTGGCATAAACTCAAGTTTTCTACTAAAGTTAGAAGCTTCCTAGGGGCAACACAATATTCGAGAAAGTTTATTTCTAATTTTTCCTTAATTTTAGCTCCTTTACATGCATTGAAAGGATAGAACAAGGTGTTTCAGTGGGGAGGAAAATAGTAGAGAGCCTTCGACACCTTGAAAGAAAGAATTAGTACAACACCAATACTAGCATTGCCAAATCTGCAACAACCATTCGAGAAAAAAATAGATGCTAATGATTATGCCATGGGAACAGTGTTGATACAACATGGTAAACCCATATGCTACCATTCTAATACTTTTAATTTTAGAGTAGTTAATTATCCTACATATGATAAGGAACTGTATGCATTAGTTCAGAGTGTGAAGAAGCGGAAACATTACTTAATGGGAAAAGAAATAATTATACATACTGATCATCAACCACTTTAGTACTTTCACTCACAAACTAAGTTGCAATGATCAAGACACTATAGGTGGATGGGTTTCCTACAACAATTTCATTTAGTCATCATATATAAAAATGGCATACACAATAAAGTTGTAGATATGTTGTCGAAACCAATCATAAATGCTACTACTATACTTAATCATAACTTAGTAATGCATGAAATCTACGTTGAACAATATCCTCAAGATATACACTTCAAAGATGTATATGCAGCTTTGAGTAATGGCAAAAAGGTAGAAGAATTAGATTACTACATTAAGGGCCAACTCTTCTATCATTTTGGAAAGATATGGATTCCACACAAAGAGAGAATTAACATAATTACGGAGGCACATACTTCTCTAATATCATGTCATTTTGGTGTAAGCAAAACAATTGCACACCTACAAAGATACTGCTATTGGCCAAAAATGCATGAAATAATTTCTAGATATGTAAAAGAGTGTACCATGTGTGCTAAAAGCAAGCCAACCAATAGAAAACTAGGCTTGTACACTCCACTGCCAGTCCCTTCCCATCCTTGGGAAAGTGTTTCCATGGACTTTGTTTGGGGATTGCCAAAATCTAGAAAGGGACATGACTATTTATATGTTATCGTGGATAGGTTCAGCAAAATGTGTATTTTAATACCTTGTAATAAGCATATTATAGCTAAACAAATAGCAAAATTGTTCTTTCAGCATGTCTAGGTGCATTTTGGGTTACCCACTTCCATAGTATCTGATTGAGACTCCCGATTTGTTGGGAAGTTTTGGTCAAGTCTATGAGAATTGATGGACACTCGACTGAAGAAAAGCATAGCATTTTATCCACAGACATATGAACAAATAGAGGTAGTTAACTAGACAATGATCCAGTTGCTCAGGGGTTATTATAGCAAGCATCCCAAGCTTTGGGATGAACATTTATGTTATATGCGACATGCTTACAACTGTGCTGAACATTCTTCTACATAGAGATATCCTTTTTAGACCTATTTTGGTTTTATACCAAGGTATCCTTTGGATTTTTTCTTTGAAAAAGACATAGGAGTTGTTGGACACAGTGATGTGGATAAAGCAACTAGATTCATTAAACAGATCCAAGACATTCACCAGGCAGTGGAAGAACAGTTGGAAACGAGCCAAGACAAATATAGGGCAAGGCATGATAAACACCAAGTGGAGCACAACTTCCAAGTTGGCAATCAAGTATGGTTCTATTTCGGCAAGGACAGAATGCAAGGTGAAGGAAAGAAGTTGAAGCCAATAAGGTATGGGCCTCTTAAGGTACTTGAGAAAATTGGTCAGAATGCTTTCCACCTTGATCTGCCAGCATACATGCCCATCTATTCAGTAGTAAATGTAGAAAATTTAAGATTGTTTGAACCTTCATTAATTGAAGATCCTCAAGAGAAGAGTCAGTTGCCTTCCATTGATGATCTGTTACCTCAATACCTCATTGAGTTGTAGGAAGATACACTTCTAGATAGGAAGGTGAGGACAACGTGCAGAGGAGATCTTGAGTACCTAAGGATTGGATTCAAAGGTTCAAAACCAAGCAGTGCAAAATGGATAGAGATCGGACAAGTCAGGCAACAATATCCTCACTTGATTGATGCTTGAAAACCAACTTTTGGTGATCCAAAAGCCTTTCTCAGTGGGAAGGCATGATCCAAATGGATCCAAGAATGCCTCTAAGTCTTCATAAAATCATTAAAAAAATCATGCCAAAGCCAAAAATACTTTAAAAAGGATCAAAAATATCATAAGTGTGACACCCTCAGCTGGGCAGAAAAACACTATCGGGCAGCTCAAAACCCATGAAGTCGTGAAAAAATGGAGTAATTGCAAGTGGGATAAGTGACGCACAATAGACGTTCAATCTGTCTGATCAACAGTCCAGATCAGATCGGCCATCGCAATCGGCAGTAACCTTTGAGTAGAGTTCTGCGAGATCCACATAAGGTTGGCGACAACAAACATCGATATCAGTGCTTTGTATACATATATGGTGATGGTGATTAGTGGAGTTAATTTGGACTATCGATCAAGTGCACATATCGATGGCCCATATTAACTCGCAAGGTCGCTATCGAGGGATTGCAGAAGCACTTACCACAACGAAAGGGTTATTGCGATGAGTGATTGAGATATATCACATCACCACATCACATCGAAACTATGCAGTGGAGCATGGATGATAACCTTAAAGGCAGTGATATTGTGGACCTGATCATAAAATAGGTAGCTCTGCAGGTAATTTGAAGTCTAGAACGCAGGGATTTACAGTGCTTTTAGTGCATTTTCATATTAAATGAAATACACAAAGATGGAGCCCTTCAAGGATGCGATTGTTACTTGTGAACGGACCCAATAGGGTAGTGAAGCATATTTAAGGACTTTTCAGGTCTGATATATGAGTTTTGGCAGATTTTCCTGTTTTATGGATATTTCCGTATGTTTTTGAAAACAATCGTGTTTGGGAATCCAATGGATTTCAAGGGGACCCATGCATTCTTACATTATGAAAACGATGGCCACCTCCCCTTCAGGCATTATGCCATACTTCGAGAAATGTTGGAAGAGGGATTTGAAAGGATAGAGGCCTGGAAAACTGAAGAGCAGAGGAGATGAAATGAACAGGTAGCACTGGCTTTAAAAGAGCCACAGAAAGAGAGCATTAAGGAGGCAGTGTTCAAAAGCAAATGTGAGACAGAGTTTTAGAGTAAATTGAGAGTTGTGTCAGAGTCTGTGTACTCAGTGGAAGCTTGAGGGATTCAAGTGAAGCTCTTGTTATTACAATGTGTTTTTGTGTGAGGCTCAAATTGAGCTCACTGTTGTAAACAAAACACTACTTGAAGACATAATAGAGATGCCACCACTGAAGGTTGAACTAGGAGATGTAGCCCACAAGTATTGGGTGAACTCCTTATTAAATTTTGTTGTTTCATGTGTTATCTATTATGTTTTGTTACTACTTCATTGTCTATGCATTTCGCAATCCCATCGATCCATTGCATATAATGACATAGACTAATCCATGCATAAAAGTCTATGATACCTTATTAATTATCTTGGATCTCATTTTATATCAAGCCAACAAGAGTCATCAACATGCTTCAGTACCCCATAAGAGTTAAAAGCCCGCACTTAATACAATTTAACAACATCATTGCAAGATCATTATTAATAACAATAAATATTGTATCCTTACCAATGCACATGCTTACAGACTAGGTACCCATCATAGGGTTCTGCTATGATTTTCAAGTTAGCTAAGCATCAAATTTATTTACACTATTCATATAGTGGTAATAATATTTTGAGAAACCACTTGTTGTTCTTACCTCTATGATAGATTGCAGCTAGTTCAATTCTTAAGATCACATATGTGTTAGTCATATATAGGTAGAGTTTAGAATAAATTCATATTTTTGTCATGGTTAAGGCAGTGATAAATTATCTATGTTGTTAAGTAAACTTAATTATGCCCATATTGGGATCTTTGGTTATTTCCCACTTAAGTGCAGACTGGGGGTCCATTTCATGGCATTTATTTAAATTTGATCTTTTTCATTCTATGTTACAAGCACTAGATGGAAGTTATACATAACTTTGCTTACATGTGCACTTGTGTTGTTCCTTTTTCACTTGTGTATATATTGAATTTCTCACATTTCCTATGTTAATTTATTGTAGTTTTTTTCTTATTTATATTGGTCCATATCATGTTGTTCAATTAACTCAACAATATGAGAATAATTAATATTTTTTAATATGTCAGTGCTTAAGAACCATACTTCTTATTATTATTCGATATTATCCATTTCTAATAAGATCACTAATGATCCATATCTAAGCATCATTAAACTCCATAATATGGAAAGGTGTTGCAGCAAAACACTACCATGGTTCAAGGACACTTTCTATTTTTCATTCTCCATCTTAATTATCTCCCAGTTATTTCATGCAAAAATATTCATCAAGGTTTAATAATTCAGCTATTTCCCTTATTTATTCTTCTCCTTGCAATATTTCTTAGTAGACCATTGAGACCAAAAGCATAAGCCACATTCATAAATTATATGGGTGTGCTTCAATTTACAAAAGATATCAAGAAATCATGTCACTAAATTTTACAGCTCTACTTTTCCAATATGTGTTACTCATTAGTTTCTCACAACTCTCTTTATGGTGTTGCATCATTTTCTATTCTATAAGTTATTAAGTAAGGTGTATATGATTACATATGCCCCACCTTCGATTTAGGTTTATCAACTATGGGGTTATCTTGCTCCCACCCTTTCACTTTCGTACCTACTATTTTCTCATGACATCTTGTTAATATGCTTATCTTGGCAAACTGATCTTTGTAAGCATATCATATTTCCAAGCAATTGTTTGATGAAATTTCTTTTTTTGTCTATAAAATTCGTATTGAATTTCTTTAACATGCCTATTTGAGGGACCATTAACTAGTGGTACTCTGTATTCTCAATATTGTGCCAATATGCTACTAGTAACTACTTTATTACAAAATAATTTCCTTAAGATTATTTTTCAAACATTTTTGGATTAACTTACTCGATTATCCGTCGATTCCTAACAACATTTTACCTGTATCGACTATCCATCCATCCTTCAATCATTTGAGGAAAACAAATTCGTTAAACCATTTATTACATGTTTTTATCATGCCTAACTAGAATATATATATATATATATATATATATACATACATGGTAACTAGTTGACATCTATTCTTCTTTAATCTATTGTAACAACTCAAATCAAATCTTGTAATTAGCCTTCCTTTCAGTTGATTAAATTTCTCTCTTCATCCTAATTTGAGTCAAAATTATAAATAGAATTATTAGTGAACTTTCCCAAGACTCGATGTTATAAGTTTGTAGATTACAACAATATTGAGTCCTCTGTATCTATGAGGCACATGGAATTCAAAACTCTGTGAATCTGTTTTGAGTAGGTTTTCCATATTCTTGATGTTGACTCTAACCTTGCTCATTTATGCTTACTAAAATTGAAGTTCTTCCATATTTATTTGGTGACTTAGAGTAACACATGTTAATTTTATTAGGGCTATATTGTTATGCTTTGATAATTGCATTTCTTCATTAACACTTTAAATTGACCCCATAATATCATAATATTATTCAGATTTACATCATTCATTATTCAACAACATAGGAATGTATGTAAAAAGAACAATATCGTCATCATCAATGCAATAGAACATAAAGGAACAATAGAATAAAGTAATTAACATAGAGAGACACTAGGATTAGTGAGAGACCATGGAAAAACCCAGTATGGGGAAATCCCTTTCAAATTCTTCTTCTTATTAGATTGTCATTGAATGAATAAGAAAAAGAGAGTAAAATGATCCATATCTGCATCCACAAAATTATCCAACAAAATTAAAATAAACAATATCCATGAGATGAACCCAACAATGCTCATAGTCAAAATCTTAATTCTAAAGCATGTAATGAAATTTTACTCTCACCGGTCAACTGTTGAACACTACGTTCAATGAGAGAGAAAATTAGATGACTAAAATTTGAACATTTAGGTCCTAATCGCATGGAGGAGGAGTCATATGTGTGACTAGGATGTTCTAGTCACTTCCTTGAGTCTATAAGCTGATTACTCTAGTGAAAATAAACTTTTCAAAATCCTCCAACTATGACTCATAATCCCTAGATTCTAGTCACATGGAGGACATGCTGTGCATGTGGCTGGAAATCTTCAATCATACGGATCAGACAACTAGTGAATAACTGCAGTCAAGATCTCTTTGAGACATGCCTGCAATTGAGGCCAACAACCCTAAAATCTTGATTCAACCTTCAAACCCTACAAGTTCACCTTTCTGCAAACCCTTTCCTCCCGAGATATGTCTCGGACCTGTGTGATCCAAGAACAAGAAAGAGAATAGAAGAATATCTCATGATTATGTCAAAACGAGGTTAAGGTCACTTGTATTTATAACCTTCCAAGGCTGTCCAATTTTCTTTTGGGTTGACCTGATCAAATATGCACATGTGGGCTAATAATTCAAAAATACACATTTCCTTTGTCAAATTTGATGACATTTAGGTTGATTTTGGTCCTCTAAAAAAAAGGAATTTAATGCAATCATCAGCTCTATCAAATTCATTTTCCAAAGTGGAATTCGACCGTAGATTCCAAATTCAACACTCCCTCTCAACAAGGGGTAATTCTGCCTACCCCATGTCATGTGAATCTTGTCATCAAATTGTATCCAATCTTAAGAATCTCATAATCACATATCATCACTATTAATTTCAATTCATCTCTTCTTTATTCTTCCTTAGATCTTGATTTCTTTGATCTAAAAACGAGATCTTAGACAATTATCAATGTATTACAAACTCGTGTGCATGGATATGCCTATGTAACTTTTTGCAACAAATCAATAAGATTGTGAAATACATAGACAATGAAGCAGTTTAGAGAACATAATAGACAAGCACATATAAACATAGCAAGTTTAATATGGAGTTCACCTAACACTCCTGGGCTACATCTCCTTGTCTAGCCTTCAGTGGTGACCTCTATCTTATTTCTTTAAGCATATAGTTTTACAACAGTGAGCTCAAATTGAGCCTCACACAACAGAAACAAAACAATAAGGCTTTACTTGGATCCCCCAAGTCTCTTTTGAGTACACGGACTCTCCCTACTGACTCTCTGTCTCTATTGCTCTATCTCAGCACTGCCTGCCTCTGTTTGTTCTCTATCTGTGGCTTTAAAGCCAATCTGCACTATATGTTTTTCTCCTTCTCAAGCATTAAGGCTTCCCGACCTTTGTCTACTCAAATCACCCTCTGAGCATTAGCAATCATTGCTAAAATTCTTTCAGGGATGGTGGCCACCTGTTCTATAATGGAATGGGTCATCGGCCCTTTGAAATCCCTAAAAACAACCTTCTCTGTTTTCTCAGAGAAATACATTCAAAAATATGAAACTCCTCTAAATTTCCATTTATCGGATTTGAAACATTATGAATCTACCTTATAACTCCTATCGAATCTACCTATATATTGACATCGCATCTCCATCATTGATCTGGAAGATCCAGATCCAACGACTATAGTTTATTTCCAGCGGCTTTTTCATACGGGCGTTAACCGCTCAATGACCGTGGTTTTCTCTCTCCTTAGCCTGGAAACATGGCAGCTAATGTATGGGCTTGAGCGGAGCCCAGCCAAAACCTCTTACCACCTACGACCCTCCCGAAATCCTGCCTATTTTTCAATTTCCCTTTATATTTGAAAATACATTAAAATATGAAAGTCCCACTCATCTCAGAATTGAATATATATATATATATATGTGTGTGTGTGTGTGTGTTAACAAACCCTCTTAGGTCTGGTTAATCGCATTGGTGCTTTATCCTCTGTATATAGTTTATTTAATGAAAATCGCAAATACAAAGGAAAAAGTTGTTTCCCAGACCTCAAAATATATCAAATACCATTCATAACCCCGTCGGGTCTAGATGCATATGTATCAGCTCTTGTTCCATGGTGTTGCTCTGATGCGACTTTGCAATACAACTCATCGCAATCGCATATCACGTGAACACCCAGGCTATCGAAAGTGCTCTGTTATAATCTGTCGATGCGACATGGTAGGTTAAGCTGGGCCATCGATCTGTGTGCTTGATCGACAGTCCTTTTTGACCCCGCTGATAAATATCACAAGATTTATATGGTCACCTCTAATACGCTCCGTCTGTCTTCACTGATTGTGATATGCCGATCGGATCTAGATCGTTGATCGTCTAGGTCTGATGGCTCTAATTCAAAGTTGTTTTTCCCACCGATAAACATGTTTTTCAATGTTTCCTTCATGTTTTTGCCTCTTGATAGTGTAATTCGAATTTTTGAAAAGTTCTTCTCATGCGATAGTTTCGAGTTTTTGAAGACTTAGAGGTTTTTCTAGGATCCATTTGGATCACTCCTTCCCACTTAAAATGCTTTTTGACCACCAAAAATTAGTTTTTAAGCATAAATCAAGTGAGGATACAACTTCCTCACTTATCGAATCTCTATCCAACTTACACTGCTTGGTTTTGAACCTTTGAGTCCAATCCTAAGGTACTCAACATCCCCTCTACGTCTAGTTCTCACCTTCCTATCCAAAAATGTATCTTCCTGCAACTCATTGAGATATTCGGGCAACAGATCATCAATAAAAGGAAACTAACTTTGCTCTTCAGGATCTTCAATCAATGAAGGTTCAAATAGTCTCAAGTTCTTTGCATTTACTACTGAATAGATTTGCATATAAGCTGGAAAATCAAGGTGAAAAGCATTCTCACCAATTTTATCAAGTACCTTGAAATTCCCATACCTTATTGGCTTCAGCTTCTTACCTTCACCTTGCATTCTGTCTTTGCTGATATACAACCAGACTTGATCACCAACTTGGAAGCTATTCTCAACTCGATGCTTATCATGCCTTGCCCTATACTTGGCTTGGCTCTTTTGCAATTGTTCCTACACTGTGTGGTGAATTTCTTGGATCTGTTCAATGAACTTGGTTGCTTTGTCCACATCACTATGTCCATCAACTACTATGTCTTTACAAAATACAAAATCCAAGGGAGACTTTGGTGTAAAACAAAAAAAAAGTCTCAAAAGGAGATCTTTGTGTATAAGAATGTTTAGCATGGTTGTAAGCATGTTGCACATAACACAAATGTTCATCCCAATGCTTGGGATGTTTTCTACAATATCCCATGAGAAACTGGATCACTATCCTATTGACCACCTCTATTTAGCCATCTATTTGTGGATGAAAGGTTGTGCTCTTCTTCAGTTTGGTGTCCATCAATTCCCATAGACTTGACCAAAATTTCCCAAGAAATCAGGAATCTTGATCAGATACAATGGAAGTGGGTAATCGAAAATGAACCCATACATGGTGAAAGATCAATTTTGTTTTTTTTCAACTGTAATTTTCTTGTTACAAGGTATTAAAATACCCATTTTTCTAAACCTGTCCACAATAACATATAAATTGTTGACACCCAATCCTCAGTGATTGGGGAACTGAATGTGAACAGTCATCGAGAAGATGAACTGAACAATCACATTCATGTATATATTAGATAGTTGGTTAATTGAATAAATGAATTAGTTTTCCTAGAGTTACTCCTGGCCTGACATGGTATCAGAGCACAGGTCCCAGGTTCCTTTTTTAGGCATCCCTTGTAACTCCTGCCCATTTCCTGCTCTCTGCTCCTCTCTGTCCCATTTCTGGAAGAACGCCTCCCTGCTTGAAGACTGCATACCTGACATGCGTACTTGACTCCTCTGCTCGCACCGTTGTCTGCTATGATAACGCCTCGAACTTGGTAACGCCGTTGTTCTTCCTACAATCTCCGAATTCAAGCGGCATGAAGGCCCATATAACATATGCAGGTGCCCCATAGTGCGAGTCTACTGATATGTTTTGAAGCTGCATTCTTGGTATGAGAGCTTTTGAAGCTGCATTCTTAGTATATGAAACGCCGTTTAACATATATGAAACGTTGTCCGACAATTTTTTTTGAAACGCTAGTTAACGCCATTGGTATCAGTGTTTATTTGAAACGCTATTTAACGATGTTTATATGGAACGTTGTGTGGCATTTTTTTAAACGTTGTCTGATACGTACTTGAAGCTTCCTGTATTAAAGATATTTGGAACGTTGTCTGACATTAACTTGTCATGCAATGTATACATGTTGTTTAAGAGTGCAATCTGGCAGTTGCAGTGCGATGGATAACTGAGCTTAGATGCTAAGATTAATGGAAGAATGTATTGGAAGGTTGAGGCAGAGCATGATGCTATGTGAGATAAGTGGCAGAGGTGCCTAAAGTTGGGTTACCATTGTTTATGTTGCAGGAAGAGGTCGTGGAAAAATGTGAACGAAGGAATGTTGATCTAACTTGTGTTTGCAGAGTTGCTTGTGCTAGATGGACGAGCGCCAATATGCAATGTATATGCTCTTTTGATGATGACAAAGATGTTTGTATGTTTCCTAAGATTGAGCAGTTTTTGTGAGAGGTTGTTATGTACATTGCCATGTTATGCTGCTGCCGCATTTTGTATGTTGAGTGTTGTTTGATACTGTATGCTACTGCCAATACTATGAGTATTGAATAATTGCCACAACGTTGATACTATCATATTACGAAGCATCTCATATAATATAATATTGACATATATGTTTATATTATACGACCATGGTATAGCAGCATAAGTTTCTCATATTTTTAGATGCCGAGGATAGCAGCAGAAAATTTGACTATATAGCAGCAAAGGGTTTTTTCATAAGAGCATTTTTTTTGGCCATCAGAAGTATTAGTCTATCACCAAAAGTTTTTTATATCAGCAGAAGTAATCTTTTACAGAATGCATTCAGTCATCTCTATGATAGGAATAGTTCTCACTAGTAAGGAGAACTATCCTGACTAGTCCCGGATGGTACAACACACCCTCATCTTCAATGAGTTGTGGAAAGGAGTGTGTGTCGAAGAAGGAGATAGTGACCCAGAAAAGCCTACATCAGACAAAGAGCTCGCCATCTGGGAAAACAAGAACAGCAAAGCGTATGCATTAATCGCAGCATCTGTAAATAATGAGGTGAGTCATCACATTTCAACATGTTCAACTGCCTTTGAAGCTTTACAAAAGATGAAAGAGCTCCATGACTCACATTCTGCACTTGAAGTCGTCCAACTTATGATTAAACTCTTCACTCTTGAACTGCAAAATAATGATCCTCTTGCTCTTGCATCTAAAATAAAATCTATAGTGCATGATATCAAATCCACTAAAGTTGA
>APFE031058114.1:88680-142730 GCA_000404065.3 Pinus taeda | reverse complement strand
CAAGACATTGTTCTTTAAGAATAAAAAAGAAAATCAAAGCAATAAGTGTCAATATGGGTTTTTCTTTGAAAGTTGTAGATCACCTTAAGCAGGATAAAGGATCATTGTTGGGTAACAGGTAACCCTGTTGAGGCTATGGACGCCTGCTGGCAGTAGAGGCTCTAACTACGACAAATGAACATATTTAAAATTGGTTCACAGGGAAAACTTTATTTTTTACAAGACCAAGTAATGGCTGATGTAAATGCAAGGACAAGCTAGAGAAGCGAATATTTAAAATGGAAAGAGGTTGAAACAAAATATCGTGACAGTTTAGAGCATAATATACTTCATCTTTCCATAATAAAGATTGAGAGTTCTAAAAAACTTTCTATTTTGGAAGTTTGAAAAGTTCAAAAGAAAAACAGAGATAACTAGTTCTCCCAAGTGAATCGCCAATTGTTGTGGCCAGCAACAACCCCCCCCACCCCCTTTTTTCATTTAAGTGTTATCCAAAATACTAAATGAAAGGGGACCCTTAGTTAAAATTTTAGGAAAAGCAAGAGTTTCGTTTTCTCCAAAATAAGGTCACCATCGTAAGCTTAGTAAGATCTTTTGAATACTTTAAAAACCTAAGTTTATGATGAGAAAAACCTCAAAAAGGGAAAGCCGCATCGCAAAATGATAGTAAAGTCCCATCATTTGGCTATCGCATCGCAATAAGAAAGAGCTAATAAGAAAAACTTCGAGATTTACCGATCTGCGACAACACCGATCGCAAGATCCCATATCGCAGGGAATAGGTTAGCAAAATTTGGCAAACATAAAACTTCTGCGATCTGCTACATTGCAATATCGCGATCTGCGATGATTGCGATGTCACCATCTGCGATACCGCAATGCAAATCACAGACTCGCACCATCGCGAATCTTTCGGGCACGCTATTCAAGAAAGGCCACCTATTATAATCTGACTCAAGATCATGCGCTTTAAATGTTAATAAAGGATTAGTTGCCAGTTATTAATGAAACATGGACGCGTGATTTTCGAAGAATTTCTTCACGTAAGGTGGCATATTTGATGTATCTGCTGCATTTAAAACTCCCCCATCACCTTTCTTGATCAATCATTTCCATTTCACTTGTGAACTGCAGGAACAGAGAGCGGAGTACTATACAAGGCAATACACCGGAAGAAATGGGAAAGAAAAGTAAAGCTCAAAGCTCCGAGGTGAAGGGGATGGCACCATTATACATAGACACAGCGTGTAATAGAGACGCGAGGATATCAACATGGGAAGGCATGTACAGACTTCTTGAAGAAGAAAACCCTAGAATAATGAAGGTTACCGCTGGCTCAGATTCACAGGGATCTTCCGAGGCATCCCTAGAAGAATTAGCTTGCTCATTCCTACATAGGATAGCAGCAAGACCCAAAATTATCCCGTATACGGACATGATCAAGTGGATACTTGATAATGCAGAAATGAAGGACAGAAAGTTCAAGATTCAAGGGCAAGGGCTCAGCGGATCGTTCACTGTACAAGATTTAAAACTCATGTACCATCTTCCTGAGTCGCAGGCAACTTACAACATGCAATTCATTGAGGAATTCGTGGCAGAAAACCCAGACCTATCAGAGACCACCAAGGATTGGTCCAGAAAAGATGAACCTCTCAAGAAAGATAAGAGCGGTATGTACAACACTAGTTCCCTCACATCCCCATATTGTTTTGCTGCAGAGATGCTTTGTAGATTGTTTGGGAAGCCAGATATCAATAAGTTTTCATCTGAATGGTTGCCATTAATAGATACTGCTACAAATGCCGTAATTATAGATTGGGCCAAGGTGTTTTATGATAATCTGGTCACTTCTATTCTCAATTACCGGTCTAAAAGATCCATGTCTCAAAGGATCTATCCCCCGTTTTTCCTATCCGCATATGTTATAGACTCTATTTGTTATGTGTCTAAATTTCCTATTTTGGGTTGGAAATGGACAACTCAGGACCCATTACCCATTCATGTCTATCATAAGATATTATGGGACTCCCAGTTCGTTCCACATTTTTACCAAATTTGTCACGGGCTTATCCTACCCTTATATAGAATGATATATGATAAAGACCCCCCAAGGTGCTCACTTGAGGCACAGATAGATATCATCCCCATCGCAAGATGGTTCGGGGAGGAATTCTTCACTTATATTAGAGTTTTTGGAAGCACTGTCCCCCCTCATGTTCTACCTTTATACATCCTCGATAAACTTCTGGCTCGAGAAATTGCTTATCAAACCTGTTCAGAAGGCGGCCTAACAAAAGATTTAAAGGACAAGAAGAAGGCCATATGGCCACAGTTTCCTGTGGCTTGTGGGGCCTTTTCACTGTTCGATGTAGGTCATGCATTCGTAGAAATACAGAATATAACATGTCTCCAGTTATTTAAAATCCTGGCAAGACCATTTGACCTAAATGAAATTGCTCAGAATTTCACAAATATGGTCAAGATGAAAGTATTCTTTGGCAAAAAGGATTTATTTGATGACTTGTTCCAAAATAAAAGCTCACTCCAAGAAATTTTGCGGGAAGCCCAATTGTAATTATCTCTAGAAGACCTTCAAAAGTTCACGATATACAGGGAAAAAAGATTGGCTACTATCCCTTTAGAAAAGCTGCGATTACCTACCAGAGAGCCAACTCCAAGCATCAGCCTCAGTGGGAATTCAAGCAGTTCCAGATCTAAATCTAAGTCCGCGCAAGAAACATCTGAACATTCTAAAAGATCCAGGAACGACCAAAATAAGAACGAAGAGGCAGCTAAAGACACGGCTTAGTCGATGAAAATTTCTCAACAGTAAGTTACTACCTGCCCGCAGAAAGATCCTTCCTCTCTCATCGTCAAACCACCACCTGTCATAACCGAGCTGTACAAGGAATGGGAAAACTTCAATGAACTGGTCAATCTTGAAGGACAAATCCCAAAATCACCTACTAGCAATACTCAGAGTGCAGAAGGAGTAATCTCAACCATAGTCGGCAATGTCTCAGAAATAGAAAATGTTCCTATCACTCCATCCTCCGAACTTGTGCTTAATATAGAAGAAATTCCTCCTCTGGATATCTTTTATAGTCCTTAACACAAAGCAGTAGTGAGAAGGCAAAGAAAGAAAATAAAATTAGAAAATATGCTGCATCAAGACGTTGAGCAGTTGGACGTCTTATGGAAAGACCGAAACAAAAATCCAACTGAAAATCTCACTAAGCTGTCTCAGATCGCAGGAGCATATGCTTCTGCAACTATTAACAAAGCATCAGAAGTACAACAATTGTTGAAAGAACAAGAAGATCAAATACAGTTGCTACAACAACAATTGCAACAAGCCAATACTAATAATGAGGCACGCGAACAGCTTGAAAAGTTACAGGAAGAGTTCCAGCGCATGCAAGTAAGTTATCAAAGAAGTCTGGACGAAAAAGGAAAACAATTGCAAAATCTACAAGAGACGCATAAAGATGAGCCTAAGCTTACAAAGTTTATTTCAGAATCTATTGCCTTGAATGAGCAACTACTGCAGCAAAAAGAAGTATTGGGGCAAAAGATATCACAATGGAGTTACTACTCCAAAATGAGTGATAAAATCACTAATCAAGTGGTCGAATTACGAAGCGAGTATGATCTGGTTGACAAACAGGTGACTGATTATCTAATTTGGCAGGATGGAGATGAAGGAAAAGAGGTAGGCGCACCCAGGATAAACGAGAATCATAAAGAGTTGCTATTTAGTAAGTGGGATGATCAAATCAAAGAAGCAGAAAAGGCGGCAGGTACAACAGCTACAACAGCAAGCATTCTCATCGACTGTATAAATGAGAATTTGCACAGAGCAAATCTAATCGCAGAAACTATTCCGGGGTATTTTCCAAACAAATCAAAATTAGAGGAGGATTGGAAGCAGAAAGCACAGGAAAAGGAAAAGGAAATCCAAGTACTAAAGGGATTAAATTGGGAATGTTACTGGACATATTTGGTTAAACCACATAGTTAGTGGATGACCGTGAAATGTGTCACAAATACGGCTGAAAAGGTGGTGCCAACACTCATTGATTCCGTTTTCTCAGCACAGCTCAAAGCAGAAGTTAGTCAACTAACTCTCCTCAAACAAATGTTTAACACATGCAGCTTTAAGGACCAGATACAGAAATAGCTTAATTTGGACCCTTATTTTTTGCTTAAAATTTAGATTAGAAAAAGGGCGGTCATTTGAAAACTGCATCCTGATTTTTTGTAAATAACTTATTATCAAATTTAGTTAGTAGTATTTAAACCCTTCTCATGCATTTAGAGAAGGGTCCAGAAATTTGTCAAAAACTTATCCTCAAAACATGCACTTTTTCACCCTCAGAGGAGGTTTTGATGAATGGAAGGATCGAGATTTATTGATGTTTGCATTTGATATCTGCTACTGATGTTGCACTTCTGTACTCTTAGTAGATATTAGAAAAGGAAAGATAATCATTGTTGCTGAAGCCTAGAGTAGGACCGTCATAAATGGTATATCTCTTGATCATTTCTGCTTATATTCTTAAAGCAATATACAGTTTTTAGTGTTATATTGTTATTACAATGAATGTGGTTACCATTTGGCACTTGTACGATGGAGCCATTTATTTATGTTTAATGTGTGAATAACTTATTATGCGATATGTTGTTCACAACTGTTTTGCCTAACTTTTTTATGTAAAGTGGTTCATCTTAACTGATTTATATTCTTATAATTGCTGAATGATCGTTATTACCAGCTATTATTTGAAATCTCTTTACATCGCATAATAGAATAATTACATCCTGGGTTAGCATAGATTAGATGTGCTATTTTCATTAGATTACAATAGCATAGAGTTAGATTAAAGTAGCTCAGATATGAACTTTAGATCAACAACATCCAACTCTGCACACACACAACATTAGATTGGGAAACTGGTCCCATTATCCCCAGTCGGACTCACTATACCAAACAGATAAGGAGCTGTCAACCAAGGTCCAGACCGGGTGAGTATCCCCCTTGTTGTCGACCTGATTTTCAGGGCTTCAACACCTTTTAACTTGGTTGCAGCAAATCTAACTCTTTTGTCCTCACTGATCTCTTCGTTTTCAAAATACTTATCTAACTCACATACCTAATCCAGCAGAACATCTGCGGATAGACTGCCATTGTAGTTAGGGATCTCAGGTTTGGGTTTTCTGCTGGCTAACAGTACCGATCTCAATAGTCTTATCTCCGGGGCTTCTTCCTCTGATCCGTCCGTAGCAGTTGCTGTTTCTTCCTCACTATCATCCCCAAGTTCTGGGTCTCTTCTCCTTCCTGCCTCCACTGCTTCTAAGCGAGCAGTAAGGACTCTCAACTCTTCTCTCAAGCCCTCTTCTGCTACCCTACACACACCTCTTCCATGTCCCCATCTTTGAACTTCCATTTTTTTCTCAATTTCCTGCTCTGATACCACTTGATGGGGCCAACCCATGTGGTCCCGCCGTCGTTACTCCCCACTTGATGTTGTACCGTCGATTCGTGTTATTAATCACAGGATTTTCGGATATTTGCAACTTTATTTTCAATCTATGTTTAATTAAGAGCCTCTACCGTAATGGTACGTTGGTTATGTGTTGAGCAGACATCTATCCCTTCTTGGAATCCTAAAACCCCGCCTTGGTATAGGGTTTTGCCACCCTTGCGTTCATTTGGTTTTGTGTCTTCTCCCGGTCCTTCAGTCTACGAGCTCTCGGTGACCCTTGCGATTTCACTATCTGTGGTGGTTTCGTATTTGTTCGAGGCTCTTCCGCCTAGTTCTCTGAGCTACGAGCTCCTGGTAGTCTGCAAGTTTCAATGTGGGTTCTTTTAGCTGGTCCGGGGTTTTGTTGCTCCGAGTTCTTTGAGCTACCTACTCTCGGTGGTCTTCACTGCTCCAATTGTTCGGAATTTGTTTTGGGAGTGTCTTGTTCATCTGTTGAACTATTGAACCCTGTTTAGGTTTGTTTCTCTGCTTGTGTCTAGATTGTTCCTATGTTTTCTGTTGTCGGCTTTAACGAGTCTCTGCCTCTGTGCATCCTTCACTCGACTTGTCACCTGGGTTTTCACTATTGTTACCTCTATGTGTTGGTTGATGAGTATGTGGTTCTCCGTCTTGTTCTTCAGCACTGATTTGGCTCATGCACAGTCTCGGCAAACTAATGGTGGCGTTCTCCATCGATTCCTCCGCCAACTTACCTGGTAAGCTTTCCTTCTGTGCTATATCTTTGTACTTGTTTTTCTTTTTGGTTCTAACGTCTTCGGCTCCTTGTGAGCAGGAAGACAATCCGAGGTTACGGTGGTCACGGCTTGTCTATTAGGTAAGCAGAAACCCTGTATAATATTTGCTCATTCAAAAATTGTTTTAATCCCCTGTATTTTATTTCCACTGTAATTGACTCTCATTTGTTGGTTTCCCTTGTAGGTGGAGCGACCGGGAGTTTCGGTGCTTTGACACTCGACTATTCTGAATGAATTCTGGGTAGCGTCGTTCTGTTTACTTGTGGTTTTCTTGCTTTGAGTCTTTCGGCGTGTGGATTGGTATGGTTGTTGGCCTCGAGCCACTGTCTGTGCTTAGTTCTATTGTCGTGTAATGTCTCTGTCGAGTTGTAGGATTGGGTTTGGGGATTTATGGGGTTTTGGTTTATGTTGGTAATGGTTACGGTTCCCAAGTTCGTGAACTGGTTCGTTCTTAAGTTTTTACACATAAAATGTAAATGGACAATAACTTTTGATGACTGTATATGAACTATCTGGAATTGAATTTTGGTTATGCTTTTAAATTCACATACCTGGATTTACTGTGGTTGTTCTCTTCATTGTAATGGCAAACTCGGATTTCTTATATAGGAAATTGTATAAACGATTTCTTGTTGTGTGTTTGGTTATTTTGTTGGAGTCGCCTGTAGATGGGCGCCGTTACTCCTCCTCCGAATTGAACGACCTCTGCATTCGAATATCTCCCTTTTTCGATTTAAGTTCTATGACCATGCATTGATAATATTCACACAATAATTCAATACAAAAAATATTTCAGAAATGATTAGGACACTGTAAGGATTTATGTGCACAGAAAATTGTATTTTTTTTCTTTCTAATTCTCTCTCTCAGTCTGAACCCTTCTATTGTGCTTTTTCGCACTTTTTAACAGCACTGTTTACAAACCGTTCTAACTGCTGTTAGTTTGTTTAGTTTGTTCAATTGGTTACATTAGTTATTTCTCATACGGAACTTTGTCTGGTTGTCTAGTATATTTTCTTTTCATGCTTTTTACAACAGTAACTTAACTGTTTGAAAATAATGACTCTAATCTAACTATTACTACTCCTAATTACAACTTATTACAGTAATATTTAAGTAACTTGATAAAAGAAAAGAAAAAAAACAAGTATGTTTTCCACTCAATGAATTAATCTCTCTGTCCTCTTCAGAAACCATATTCCCTCACTTTTGTCTTTGCCCTGTCAGCTAGATGCTCCTGCATCACATTCATTATCAGAACTACATTTATACAAATGTAGGTAGGTTCGAGATAAAACTGTCTCAATAATTTATTAATGGAAAGTAAAATCTAACAACTAATTACTATTTTACAAATATAATCTTGATGGGTTAATTAACATTAACCCTTTAATCCGAAAAGACATCTAACATTCCAAGTAACATTCTAAACTTTTCAACATTTTCATGTCCAAGTGGTTTGGTAAAGATGTCTAGGATCTGCGCTGAAGTATGACAATGTGTTTGATGAATGAATTTGGCCTCATCATAATGTCAAATCTAGTGATATTTGGTGTTAATATGCTTACCTCGATTATGAAACTTGGGATTCTTGGCCAACTGAATTGCAGAAGAATTGTTGACAAATAATGAAATCCAAGATTTTGGTTTCTCCTGCAAGTCTTCAAGTATTTTGCGAAGCCAAATGATTTCTTTTGTAGCTTGGCCTGCTGCAACATATTTGGCTTCAATGGGAGAATCAACATGAACATATTTCTTGTGTGATCTCCAATTGATGGTTGTTGATCCAAGGTTCATCAAATAACCAGAAGTAGAGACCCCATTTTCCTTATCTCCATCAAAATCATAATCTGAATAGCCAATCAGATGGAAATCTACAACTTTGGAATATTTGGTGTCATATGTTGGAGTGCATTTTAAATACTTGAGCACTTGCTTCGCTACATTCCAATGACCTTCACATGGCTCATGCATGAACCTGGAAAGTATCCTTACAACAAGAGTTATGTCAAGTCGAGTAGGAGTTAGAAAATTCAAACTTTCAGCAAATTTCCTATACTTTGTTGGATCCTCAAACGTACTTCCTTCAGTGGAAGTAAGCTTCAAATTTTGCTCCATTGGAGTAGAAATAGGTTTACAATCCAACATCCAAAATATGTCAAATAAATGTCCAATATACTTATTCTAAGAAGAAAAAATATATTTGGGTTTTTGATAAACTTCAATCCCTAAATAATAATGCAATAAACACAAATTTGTCATGTAAAAATTTTTCATTAATTCTCTTTTAATGAACGTTATATAGTCATCATTATTTCCTGTAATCATCAAATAATCTACATAGACAACGAAATATACAATTGAATTTCCAACTTTATTAACAAAAAGAGTTGCATCTTTGTTAAAAAACTTATAATTCAACTTAAGAAGGTGTTCAGTTAGTCTTTCATGCCATGCACGAGATGCCTATTTCAGTCCATACAATGTATTTACCAACTTACATACCTTTTTCTCTTTACCTTTAACAACAAAACCTTCAAGTTGAAACATAGAAACATCCTCCTTCAAATTGTCATTTAAAAAAATGTTTTAACATCGATATGGTGTATCTTCCAGCTATCTTCCAACTATTCTGAGCTAGAAGAGAAAACAAAGTTATAATTGTGCCCCATTTTGTTGTAGGAGAAAATGTCTATGTGCAGTCAACACCTTCCTTTTGAGTGTAGCTTTTTTCTACAAGCCTTGCCTTGTATTTATCAAGTGAACCATATACCTTGTACTTGATCTTATACACCCATTTACAACTAATAGGTTTGACACTAGCACGAGGATCCACTAACCTCCAAGTCCCATTCTTAATAAATGCATCATATTCCTTTTTCATTGCAACCTTCCATTTAGCATAATTAGCAACTTCTTCAAAACAAGTGGGTTCACTAACCGTAGAATGATTGAATCCAAAGTCATGAGAAACATTACTTGAATTTGAATTAACATCACCTTTAGAAGAACTTCTGATCCTAGTGGATGTTTGTGGCCACCCACCTATTCCACTTGGACCCCCACAACTGTCTCTTTCAGTTTTTCAGTTTCCTTAATTGTAGCACAATTTACTATTTTTACCAGTTTTTCGGGTCCTGAATTTCTAGAGACGTTTTGAGGCCCCAAACAACATTTTTTTGGGAAAACTGGGATCAAAAAGTGGCTATCGTTTGATGTTTCTCTTCCCAAAGTTGTAGTCCTTGAATAGATCTTTCAAATGGGATATTGTGTGCATCAAAAGGAGATCATATGCCAAAGTTACGACCCCGGTAAGTTGATGTACCAAT
The DNA here is from genome assembly GCA_000404065.3 of Pinus taeda. Taxonomy (NCBI): domain Eukaryota; kingdom Viridiplantae; phylum Streptophyta; class Pinopsida; order Pinales; family Pinaceae; genus Pinus; species Pinus taeda. Next base: position 133,118 of record APFE031058114.1, on the reverse strand, counting down.
TTACCCAAAACGGGGCCCATAGTTTGACATTTCATCTCCTAGGGTTAGGTTTTTGGATGTTTAGGATTTTCCATTGTTTTTCAACAATAAATAGGCCTTCGAGCCTCATTGTAACACAATTTAGAGGCATGGGACCACCACATCTCTTCTCATAGATAAGCTACCATTGCCCTAGCTGGTTTATTTCCATTTCTATTTGTAAGCATATTTCAGTATTTTCCATTAATGAAATGAAGTATTATTTCTATTGCATTTTTGTATTTCTAGTTATTTCTGTACTTTATTGTGTTCTTGTTTAAATCCAGATCAGAGGTATCAGAGTGATCTACTCTTTCTCTGTTTCTCTTTGCATGTACCCAATGAGGTCAAGATATAAGGAGTTAGGGCTTGAACTGGTCAAACCTTTGCAAGACCAGCCTCACAAATCCTGATGGCCTCACATGGCAGATTAAAAGAAAGATGAGGGGGTAGGAGATCTTATCAAAATCTTGCCCAAAGAATCCCTCAAGTGACAAAGGAACGTAATGATGGAAAACTTTGCCTAGATCCTTCAGTGACTACCCAGAGGTGACGCATCAACTTCAAATAGCTACTCTGGAAACACCATACCCTTTAAGGTACAAGTTAATTTTGAAATCATCATATTTGAGGGTCAGATAGATGCAGATGTCATAGATAAATGGTTAAATTTGCTAGAAGGGTATTTTTCTGTTCATGATTTTTCCAGCCAACAAAGGATCACTTTTGCTCTTTTCAAAGCTGCCCCCCATGTCAAGGACTAGTGGGAAACCTATTGCGAGCAAAAGGATGAAAGTACAAACTCACTATTTTCAGCCACTCCCACTTGGAATTCATTCCAGGATGCCATCAAGGAGTAGTATTACCCTGTCAAAAGCTATGACGACAAATACGTAAAGTGGACCATGCTACGGTAGGGAAGGGACCAAGATGTGTTGAAATTCACAAATATTTTTCATACCCTTCGCACAAAATTGGGTATCAAGGATTCCAAGCTGCATTCGGTACTCAAATACCACGACTGCCTACACAGGTACATCCAAGACGAGATGGAGTTCCTGGACATCTCCTTGCTCGACAAGGAATACTGATACGTTGTCAAGATCAAACAGAAGTTTAAACAAAAGAAGCAAGACTTTGGATCTGCGAATCCGAAGAACAAAGGACAAAGCCAAGGTGGGGTGGCACAAGACAACCTGTTGAAGCCGCAAGAAAAGAACAAGACCACGAAGTCAAATAAGGACACAGGAAAGTGGTGTGAGTTCCACAAGAGCCCCACTTACAACACAAGTGAGTGTTGGACCAAGTAGTTGTTGGTGGCCGAGTTGAAGGCTTCAGAATCAAGTGCATGTTCCGACCCCGAGTCAGAAACTGACATGGGGAATGTTAAAGGGAAGCAGATCATTGATGCAGAGCCCAGTGCCATTGTTTCCACTACTAAGTTCCAGAAGAATGAGCCTGAAGATCTAGAGGAGGGGGAGCGTATTTTCAACTCACAAATATGGGTGAAGGGTTCATCGCTGCAATTCATTGTAGATAGTGGGAGCCAAAAGAACCTCATTTCAGTAGAGGTCATGAAGCAGCTGGGACTACCGACCATACCACACCCGTAATCGTACAACATCGGGTGGCTTCACCAAAGACGAGATCTCCGAGCCTGCCAGCAGTGCCACCTTCCCCATGACATCAAGCCCTTCACAGATGAGGTATTGTGTGATGTTGCACCACTTGATGTTTGTGATGTATTATTAGGCCAACCATACTTATGGAGGTGACATGCTGTGTATGAGTCAAGGCCTCATGCTGTTATTATTTCTTTGGGTAATTCATTATATAGGATACCGGAGGTAGCCTCACCTACCTCCACCTCTTTGATCACTGCTAAGAAATGCATCAAGCTCATCTACCAGACTAGGAAATTCATTTTTTGTCTGGTTCACTCCCAAAGTAAAGGGAAGATCGTCGCCACTTCGATGACCCTTGCAGAGGATTCCTCCATGCAACAACAACAGCAGAGGGATACGGTCATGAAAAAATACAGGGACATCTTCTCCTCACCCACAGGGGTACCATTGCACTATCAAATCAAATATTGATTGATCTGACTCCCAGTGCACCTGTACCCAACGGGTCGATAGATTGTTGCTCCATTCTGGAAAATGCCAAGTACAAGCAATGACATGATCAACATCAGGTACCACACAAGTTTCAAGTGGGTGACAAAATCTGGTTTCATCTGCAGAAAGAACACCTTATAAGAGTCCATCAGAAGCTCAGACCACTCCGACAAGGTCCTTACACCAGTACCAAGGCTATGGGAAACAATGCTTTGGAGCATAGCATTCCCCCATTCCTTTGCTTGCAGCGACTGTTCAATGTGGACCGCCCTCTACCATGCTTCCCACCATTACTAGACACATCAGAGATGGTAGAACAACTCACTAGGGACCAAGTTCAGTAGAAGTTTCCTCATCTCGTGGAGGAACTCAACGCAATGGGGACATTTCTTCCTAAGGGGGGAGGAATGATCCAGGTGGATGTTCGTAGTCACCCACCTATCCCACTTGGACCCCCACAAATATCTCTTTCATTCTTTTCAGTTTCCTTAATTGTAGCATAATTTACTATTTTTAGTAGTTTTTCGGGTCCTAAACTTCCGGAGCCATTTTGAGGCCCTAAATGACATTTTTTGGGAAACCTGGGAGCAACATGGGACCATGGATTGATTTTTATCTTGCAAAAGTTGTAGCCCTTGGATAGATCTTTCAAACAAGATATTGTGCTCGTCAAACAGAGATCGTATGCCAAAGTTACAACCTCGGGAAGTTGATATACCAATTTATCCAAAATGGGGCCCATAGTTTGGTGTTTCATCTCCTATGTTTAGGTTTTTGGATGTTTAGGGTTTTCCATTGTTTCTCAACAATAAATATGCCTTCGAGCCTCATTTTAACACAATTCATAGACATGTTGCTGCCACATCTCTTCTGAGAGATAAGATACCATCACCCTAGCTGGTTTATTTCCATTTCTATTTATAAGCATATTTTAGTATTTTCCATTAATCAAATGAAGTATTATTTCTGTTGCATCTCTGTATTTCTGGTTATTTCTGTACTTTATTGCATTCCTGTTTAAATCCAGATCAACTTCTTGTTTCAAAGTCATCATACATGCTTGGAAATAACATGTGTGGATCTTCGTAAAGGTTGTGGAAGTGGTTTTGATGGTTGCTCATCTTGAAAAACAAGCTCAAGATCATGCTCTTCAAGAGAAATTTATAGTACTACAAAAACATTATAACTATCCAAACTAACTTCACCAATAACATTCTCATGATTCAAAGATGGAAGAACCGCAAAATGATCTAAAATGGGAACCCCCCCTTCATTATGTGGAACATCATTATAAAATTCAAAACAAAACTTTTTGGCTCAAATTTCTCCAAATGAGTCAGTTGTCTATCAGTGGAATTACCTTTATCACATTCAAGAAAAATATCATCTCTGGAAAGAATAAATTTCTTGTTCTCCTCATCGTACAACATGTAAGTTTTGGAAGTAGCAAAATATCCAAAGAAAATACATTTACGACTCCTATGCCATCCCACATGGGTACATGTACATTGTAATGTAACATCATGTAAATTGAAAGTCCAAGTGTCGATAGTTGGATGTAACAGTCATGTAGTAGGTGAAGAGTCATGAGGGTAGGTGAAGAGTGACAAAGGGGAATGTCAAGGGTCACCCCACCCTTTGCTATAAATAGAATCTCATAACTCATTGTATAAGCTTTTGGTTAGCCAAGATTTCGAGAGGAGTATCTTAGAGAAAGCTTGGAGAGTATTGCAACGAGCTTTGGTTTCCCCACTATGCAAAGATAGTATATCTCTTTGGAGGAGCAGGCAGTAGAGACTGTAACGTTTTGTTGTCAGAACTAGTGGTTGGTCATGGTTGTATTGGATGACTGGATCTTTCACCTCTTAATATAACAGAGGCAACACGTTTCATGCATATGTCATATTGTATTTCAGCTATATTATTTACTCTAAATGATATATGTTTACGTTTGCTTACGCATGCATGTGTAGTTATCTTTTGTATATCTATGTATGAATCTTATTGAAATGTGTTGTTGGTTTAACCATCACTTTGGATTGCTAGCTTACTTGCCTTCTAGTTTGTGATGCATCTTTGCTCATGTGTTCCCTTCTTAACTCCGTGCTTTCATAGGTTTCCAAGGGTCGCACTCACACCACCCTCCGTGTGTTAGAATCGCTCATGCACCTTCCTTGAATTGTTGCATATGTCACACCCTTGCTACCAACAGGGACATCTTACTTTCCTCTGTGCCAAACCACAGTCAAGGCAATACCATACGACCCATTGTTGGGACTCCTACACCAAACAGTCTAAGGTCTAGTTGGGATTTCTTACTCTGGAGATCCCTTGACATGTTGGTAGGTCCAGCACTGTGAACATTTTGGCTCTAGAAGGAAGGCCAGATGACAAGATGAGTCCTCACATCTATTTTGAATCTCTGCATATCTATCATGACTGACTACAGAGTTTCTCTTTTGGAGTGTATGTCTTATGGAAACGACTCTGAAATCTCGAAAGAGCTTTCGAATAACTTGTCGCATAAAACATACGATGGTGGAGGCTATGTAGCCTTGGTTAGGCATGTGGTCAGTGTTCTAGGCTCATGCAAAAGACATGGAATCTTTGAAGAATACATGACCTGTACGTTGTTCATCTACATGCTTCGAGGGCACCCATTGCAATGGTGTGCCACGCTGCTTGAAAAATCTATTCATTCTCTTTCTTATCTAGTTGCAGAGATAGACAGTGCATTAAATCATTTTGACCATAAAGCACTAATAAAGAAATTCTGAAATTATGAAAAGCACCTGATGAATCCGTTGAACAGTTTCACACATGATTTTTTAATCTTGCATACCGATTTTTTGAAGATGAAATTAATTGGGAATTTTTCGATGGAAGATTTGAGTATCTTCTTTACATATCCAAAAATCCACAATTCTTGAAATCATTCAGATCCCGCTTAACAAAATTTGGTGATGAAGCTACACAATCACGGGGAGGCATAGTTGTTGTCACAACTGACTGTCCGCCTTGACCTCATCAAATAGCTCCACCACCATAGAGTGATGTGGGAGAACATGCGCACACATAAGTTGAATTGTCACATCCTACCACCTGACCTGCTCCTGATATCTACGTAGATTTGGCTTACAAGCCTGTTAGTTGTCACGTGGATTCATTCCCTCAACCTCTATCCTTGCATTCTGTTGGACCTCCGGATTTTATTGTCTTGTGCTCTTCCGTTTCGGACTCCACACTTTTTGTGAACAAGGATCAAGCTGTTGATGGAGTTGGTGTTGTGCAGCCAAATTATGCCATCATTCATGATGAGTGTGTGTGGGAATCTAAAGAAGAACCCACGGTGAAGGATGAATCCCTTCCAGCCATGCCTCATCCACTTTATCGTGACATCCCTTTTGATTCTACCAGTGTTGATTTCCCCTATCAAAACACATTTCTGGATGTTTCTACTTCCGATTATTCACAATACATATCGGATGTCAATCTGTCATTACATTGCGAAGAGGACACATCTTCCTCTGAAAATATGTCCAATCTGTCTTTTCTATAAAACACAATGGGTGAACATCCTTACTTCTTATCCACCCCTCTACATGGTTCATCAAATCATGAGGATGTCAAAAAACATCTTGAATTTTTTGATCTTGGTTGTCGTGGTCTCTCTACTTCTTCATCTGATCATGATGTTGATTCAATAATTGTTAATTTGTCTAAAACAATAGTCTAGATGCTCTATCTATCGACGAAGTTGAAACCCCGTATACTGTCGAGGCACTTCAACCCACACTGACGATTATGTCAGGTCCTCACTTTCTTGAGGTTGGTTTCACCTTCGATAAGGAAATTGTTGAAACACGCAAGGCTCCTCATCACTCTCTGCTTTGCATTCAAGATGATTTCACTTCCTCCATTCGAACTACATGATCCCATCACTCATGCATTGGAGATATCTTACACAGCAAGCACACTTGCATAAAATAAGTGGTCTACCATTCTCACATTTTCTTGCATGTCATAGTCAAGAGAATGCATACACTCAACATCTGCACGCGGTTTAGCACAACACCATGGCAAGTCCACAGAGTGCATGTCATGCACATTCACTCATTTTTGTTTTGTGGATACTTCTAATCTTGGAGTGTGTACGTCTTCATCATTATATCTTTCTTTGTACAACTCCAATGTTTGGGAACCATGCCTTCACCAACATGGGTCGACCAATCCTCTGGTGGTTACATTGGAAGTATCACTTCACGTGAGACAACCCATGAACTGTTAGCTTAGGTGTAGGAGTAGTATTTGCTTTGAGTTGTTTTCTTGCATGCATGTTTGTTTTTTTTCTTTATGTGTTTTCTTGCTTGCTTGTTTGTTTTCTTACTCACTTTGCATATGCATTTGCTTTTGCTTCTTCCTTTGCATTTTTTTTGTTTGCTTGCTTTCGTTCATAGGCTATTTTCACATGGACCGTGTATGACTCTTGAAACAAGCCTGGGTAAAGTACAAGAGGAATGGTACAACTATTAATATTTAGTTATTTGTTATCCACTCTCTCATGAAGAAGTTGTTACTTTCAGTCCATGATACATCAATGGAAAATATGTACTGTTCAAACTGAACCTTGGTGAAAACACAATTCTTGCGTGCAAACTAGTATCACCTACTCTAGTCGGTTGTTTTTGGGTTAACTCCTTGTCATCTCATTCAAGTAGAGTAAGGTGAGGGGGAAAACCTTAAAAATCACGTTAAAAGTATATATAATCTACTTCTCTGAAGGAACAACCTCCTCTACTCTCAATAATTTGGGATCCCTCTTCTACCTTTGAAATGAATAAGTACTATGACAGTTATGAAAAAGTGAAAAAAATGAAAATGTGGAAAAAGTTTGAAAATATGAAAAATGAATAAGGCGAAAGAAGAGAAAGGCTTCGTATGCAGAGAGGTGATACAAGTAACTCCGTCGAGGTACTAACTAGGCTCGATGGTAGTGAAGTGATTCTTGTGTTCCTGCGTGACTCCGCTGGGGTACTGTCAACGCCTGCTAGGAGCGAGCAACGCCAAAGATGAAAACATAAAGTCTGACGACCATAAAGCTTGTGCATCAATAGACCCTTCATCCCCAATGAAACAACTATGTTCGCTTGGCTTGGAATGTGTGTCGACCGAACAAGGGCTTGGCAGATACTACATCTTACAATCAAGCAAGTGTGGAAACCAAGACAAACAGAGAACTGAACAATACTTCCAGAGGTGTTAGACTTACTTTTCACGAACAAGGTCCATTTAGAGAGCTGGAGTTCTATCAGTGTGTCACCAAGTGTTGTAGCAACTACAACCACCCTCCAAAATTTTGCCTTAGCTTCATTTTGGGGCCTCCATACCGACCATCCTCAGAAACATTTCTTGTATTGTAAAGCACATCAACTTCAGTTGTTTCATAGAGTGTTTTCAGCCTATGCATGCAAGTTTGTTCCACCACCTTCACAGGATGATTTCCAGACTTAGTTTCAGTTACTGGTTGAGCAGCTCCCTCTGGGAATTGCACAATTCTAGAGGGGAACCAGCCTTCCCTCTAGAAATTGCACAAACCCAACTTGACATCTAGTTGGGCTCCAAAATTGCACAATTATTCATGACAGTCCTTTTATCAAATATTGCACAATTCATCCCAGGATAGCTTCTCAGCCTAGAAATTGTGCAATTATGGGTAGCAGTCACTTGCTGCTCCTAGAAAATGCACAATCCCTCTCGAACAGCCAACCCGATAGGTAGCATAAATTGTGTAAATAAGCTAGGCAGCCTGTTAGGTTCAGAAATTATGCCATGCAATCAAACAAGCTTCCTTGAGAAAATTGTGTAGTCTCACCCAAGACAGCTGCTCTACCTAAAAATTACATAATCCTAGGAGACAGTCACATGCTCATCCCAAGAATTGTGCAATCCCTCTAGGACAATGATCCCTTCTCACCCTAGAAATTGCATAAATCCCTCTCCTAGGCTCGCAAACCAATGCATGTCCCTTCAGGTTGACTGGTTCCCTCCAGGACTGAGAAGAACTAATTTTCATGCATGGAATTCTTTTTGCAAGGTAGCATGCAAAGGAATACCTATATTTAGGGATCTTTTTTTAGCAGATAGAGGTTACATCCATGGATCACATTAGAAACCTCCTACCAAGTGTAGCTTTTCCTAGATTTGTGGCATATGCGTCATAACCTCGATTTCATCAAAACTCATTTTCTGGAAGCTACAAAGCTCATTCCTCGCATCGATCTTGCAACTTTGACATCCCACATCAAAACTAGGAGTCGTCAACACATTCATCTCAACTGTTTTGGGGTAAGCCCGCTTCGCATAACTTGCACCGTGTTTTTGTCGCTTTTTGTGTTTCAGCTTGTGTGAGTGTTCCCTGCTTGATTTCTGTGAATGCTTGCTATTGCTAGCATGCATGTTAGCTTGTACAAGCATCGTTTTAGTTTTCGTTTGCATCTCACTGTTGTTGCATGCATGACACTGTTTTTGCACCAATGGTCATCATTGTGGCGACCCACTTCACTCGCATACATGCTATCCCATTTTTTGAATCCTACACTAACTGTTTGCATGCATAATCATTCACTCTTGTTTGCACTCATCTCATCATGAATTCAAAATTCTCATGTTTTTAGTCACCCATCGACTGGTGTGGGCTGCCTTGGCCCAGACCATGCCTTACCCGGCTAACACTATGCATCTCCAGAAGCGAAGGCTCTAGCTTCCCTCCAGAAATTGCATAGGTTTGGCAGCATTGACCTCCAAGCTTGCATCAAGCAATTCTTGGAGGCAGTGTCCTCTTGGCCTTAGAAACTACGCAATGTAGTTTGCTGGTTACATGTCACTGCTGACTCAAAATTATGCATTGTACATTTTAATTCCTCAGTAGGTTAGGATGGACTGTCCATTGTGCAGTTCTAGCAGTCACTTAGCCTCCTGGCAACCCGAACTGTGTTTTCCACAATCTTGGTAGTTAGTCTCCTAGCCTCCCAGTGAAAATTGCGCAATCTTCACGGATAATCACACAGGTATGTTGCATGTCAGTCCTCCAATTTGTTTTGGTTTTCAATTGAAAAATTGTTTTCCATGAGTGTTGCTATGTCTCCAGGTATCACATGTGTCATTTGCCCCCCAGTAGCATAGGCACAATGGCTTCCAGGAGAGTAGAGTTGAAGACACCGTTAAGAGCGCAACTGGGGATGTAGTCGATCAAGTGTCTATGAACTTGCCTATCCATGAAGACATCAAGTTGTTCATGGACAAGGATATCAAGATGAATGGAAGTGACATCACAGCGAGCAGCACCATTAGCAACAGTAGAAGGAAGCACACCTGCATGCGACAAATGCAAGAGGAAGGTTGTTGATAGTATAGAGGCGGAGCAAAGCTGCAAGTTCAAAGAAAATCCACTCGTGACGAAAGCAACTTTGGAGCTTGAAGCTATGAGGTGACGACGCAACATGAAGATCGCGTGAAGTCAAAGAGAGAAACAAAGAAAGAGTTGCATGTGCTGAAGTGACAACTCAAGGAAGAACAAGAGTTGCACAGATGAGAGAATGAATTGAAGCAGAAATAGGTACAACAAGGGGCACAACATGCACAGACGAATGAAACTCTGTCTGTAAAAGTTATAGATCCATCCCAGCGGTTGGCATGGAGCAAACAAGCTGAGTAGTGTTGTTGATCGCATGCAAGGGAATTTAGTAGCATGCATGTCATTGTGTGCACGCATGTGATCACACCCATTGGCACACTCACCGAGGTGAAGACAAGAAGCAATTCCGACTGGAGCTAAACATGTATTTTGACAAGTTGATGCGCACAACCACCAACACATGCTTGGAAAGCATATACAGACACTATGCATCAACATGTTGCTGGTTCCATCGCACCCAAGACGACCATGCACATGCTATCAGATGAGTTGGATAGAGGAGTCATATCAGTGTATCGTGATGCAATGGAGGCAAGAGTTCGCTTTCAATAGGATGTCAACATTGAGCGCATGAACACAATAACAGACCACCAAGATTGGAACTAGTTTGCCATGGTCGATCACCATGAGGATGTTGAAGAGTTAGTTGGCCCACACATGTTCGAGTCTTAGTGATGTCTTGCATGGCTTGCTCAATCCTATGTTGTCCCACATGGGTACATGAGCATTATAATGTAACATCATGTAAAGTGAGAGTCCAAGTGTCTATAGTTGGATCTGACAGTCATGTAGTAGGTGAAGAGTCACAAATGGGAATGTCAAGGGTCACCCCACCATTTGTTATAAATAGAACCTCATAACTCATTGTAGAGGCTTTTGGTCAGCTAAGCTTCTGAGAGGAGTATCTTAGAGAAAGCTTGGAGAGTATTGTAATGAGCCTTGGATTCTCCACTGTGTAGAGCTAGTATATCTCTTTGGAGGAGCAGGTCGCAGTGACTATAACATTCGGTTGTTGGAACTAGTGGTTGGTCATGGTTGTATTGTATTGCTGGAACTTTCACCTCTTAATATAATAGAGCCAACATGTTTCATGCATATGGCATATTGTATTTTAGCTATCTTGTTCACTATAAATGATATATGTATCTATTTTCTTACGCATGCATGTGTAGCTATTTTTTGTGTATCTATGTAAGAATCTTACTGAAATGTGTTCTTGGTTTAACCATCACTTTGGATTGCTAGCTTACTTTCCTTCCAGTTTTTGATGCATCTTTTCTCATGTGTTCCCTTCTTAACTTCATGCTTTCACAGGTTTCCAAGGGGCGCACTCACACCACCCTCCGTGTGTTAGAATTGGTCATACTCCTTCCTTGATTGGCTTCATATGTCACACCCTTGCTACCAACAGGAACATCTTACTTGCCTCTGCGCGAAACTGCATTCAAGGTGATACCATACAACCCACTACTGGGACTCCTAAACCAAATGGTATGAGGTCTAGTTGGGACTTCTTATTGGGGAGATCCCCTAACATGTTGGCCGGTCTAGCACCATCAACACATTCTTAAAGAAAATCATAGCTCTAACCATATTAAGAAAAGTCTTATTCATATGTTCGACAATGTCTTTATGTTATAGATTATAAGGTGTGGTAGTTTGATGTTTGATTTCATTGTCCTTCAAATATTTTTCAAAAGCATTAGAAGGATATTCACCACCATTATCAGTTTTGAGAATGTCAATGTTCAGTTGAGTTTCATTTTTGACCATCAAATGAAAAGTTTTAAAATTCTCAAATACTTGTGACTTATGTTTCAACAAATACACCCAACACATTCTTGAATAATCATCAATAAGTTTCAACATATATTTATTACCATTGGCAGTGGCAACAGGCATAGGAACACATAAATATGAATGTAAGAGACCTAATTTTCTTGAATCCCTAGAAGAACTATGAAAAGGCTACTTAGAATGTTTGCCCAAAATACAAGGATCACATGGTGTAATCTTTCTTGGAATTATAGGCAATCATTTTATACCTTATTGTCTCATAATTTTGATATTGTCATAGTTAATGTGACCAAAAAAAGCATGCCATAATAAAATAGAATATAGTGTATCATTGTAATGTGCTAAAAGAGAAGAACTATCATGAGAATTCATTATTGTAGATCATGCACCATTCGATTTTAAAAGCGTACCTTCTTCAAAATCAGTCACAATGATTGCATGATCAAATGCTCTACGTATCTCAATAATGCCATCAAAGATATGTATAAGATTCTCTTGTTGTCGAATATGTATAAGATACATTAGATTTCTTTGAAATTGTGGAATGTAAAGGACATCTTGTAGAACATAATCTGCAAGCTATGGTATCTTCAAACAAATGGATCCAATTCATGAAGGCTTAACTTGAGATTTGTCAGCAAAATATACTACTCCATCAACTTGGTCACTTACTGTTTCAAAAAAATCTCTCCTAAAAGTCATATGACATGTGGCTCTTGAATCCAAAATCCAACTATCTTTCCATGAAGAAAATGTAGCACTGAAAACATCATTAATATTAAAATTGTAGAGAGAAACAATGTAATGTGTAGATTTCGATGATTTTTCCTTATCTAGTGGTGGTTGATCTTTCTTTTCATTCAACTGTTCTCTCCTTTCACTGAATTTCTCCCAAGGAATTCTACAATTAGCAGCAGTGTGACCAATTTTACCACATCTAAAACACTTCATAACTAGTTTATCATTAAAATTCCTTTGTTGTATATCATTTTGTTGTCTGTCTCCCTCATTATGTTTTCTCCCCTGCCTCTATAATTTCCTCTACCATGACCTCTACTACTTTTATTACCTCTAGAAGTTTCACCATGAGACTTCTAATCTTTTTGTGCAAGGCACAAAGTTTCTACATTAGAATTTTGTGGAGGCTATTTCTTCCTAGAGGCCTTTTCTCTCTCAACTATTTTATTTACTGGTTTATCAAATGTAATTTCTTTTAACTACCCACTGGCTTGGAAAGATTCTAAGTAGTGTGAATAGATAGGGTGGAGAAATTCAATAAAATAAGTAAGTTGTAAATCTACTTCAACATCGGTGGATTTTATGTCATGAAAAATAACTTTTATTTCAGAGGCCATCTTGAAAGGATCATTGTATTTCATCTCCAAATTAAACAATCTCAACAACAATTAAATAATTTCAAGTTCTAAATGTGAATCATAAAGTTCCTTCAATTTTTGTAATGCTTCAAATGCAGTATCACAAGAAATAACATATTTGCCTACCTCCTTTGTCACTGATGCAGTAATTAATTCATATGCCTTATTGTCTTTTGTCTCCCAAATTACACATTTTTTTTTTTTCATCAAGTGACTCGTGCAATTTCTTTGCCATCTCTGTCTTTCTTTCCCTGACGGACTCCTTCCCATAAATCATTAAAAACAAGAACAATTTTAAGCTTTCTAAACCATTCTTGATAATTCTCCTTTTCACTAAGCACAACTCTAACTATGGAGACTGTTGAAGTCATAATTGTTTTCTAGCTAAATAAAATCTTCAAACAAATCATTTTCAATTTTTTGAAATATATACAATACTCCTCTAAAAAATATAAATCCCTTTCTCCTTTTAGTTTAAATAAAATTGGCTTGGTGGTCTAATGGTGGATTTTAAAAATAATTTTGAAGACAGTTAGGTTCAAGCCCCACTGTTTCCTTTCTTCTTTCTTCTTTCTCTATTCACTTTAACCTTTCTCGCTCTACTTCTTTCTATGTTCACTTTCACTTTTCTACCTCTTCTTACTTCCATACAAAGATGTTGTTTCTGGAAGTAATATAAAATATATAGGAAATTAATTCAACTTACTTGTGATCGCATATTCTGGAAAATGTATTTTTAAACATTTTTATTTAAATTTTATATTCCTGAAGTCTTTATCTCATGCCTTTGCAAACAATGTGCTCCTCTAAATGCATTTTATGAAACTTGTACATTCTTCCCTCCATAAACTTCAAACAACATCTCTTTAAAAACAAGCTCAGTAGGCATGGAGTTTATAAACAATCGGTGCTATGATACCACAGTAGACAAAACTTTTACATTCTTTCCTCCATAAACTTCGAACAATGCGTCCTTAAAAACAAACTCAATAGGCATGGAGTTATAAACAATCGGTGCTCTCATACCACTATAGAGAGGCCCCTGAATAAACTCCACAATGGAAAATTGATTGTATTCATGATGAGAACTACATTTATACAAATGTAAGGTAGGTTCGAAATAAAACTACATTGATAACTTATTAAAGGAAAGTAAAAATTAACAACTAATTACTTTTAAAAACATAATCCCGAATGATTACTTAACAACACAAAATGTAAAATTTAGCCTTGAGAGTTAGCTCACTTGGTTTAAAGAACTACTGTTATGGAGAGGACAGTAGTTCAATTCTATCACACTAGTTAAAAAACAAACTCAAAATGTAAAATTTGCACCAATAGGAAAGAAAATGACTATAGCAACTTAGATCCATCTTAACTCCAGCTTTACCAAGTGCTCAGAGGATCAAATCCCTTTAGATCCATCTTAACTCCAGCTTTACCAAGCGCAGAGAGGATCAAATCTCTTTAGATCCATCTTAACTCTAGCTTTACCAAGCACCGAGAGGATCAAATCTCTTTTCACTTTAAAATTAAAAGAGCTTTTCATCTCAAAACTTTTGATCTCTCTAGGCTCTAGGGAGCTCGGAGTTAAGATTATTAATTATAATTATAGATATAAAATATAATAATAAATTTATAATTTTATATTTTATTTTTACAAAGTAAAAATGTTAAAGCTTACAATATTTCTACCATACTAGATCAAATGTTTACATAAGAGTTAAGTTTACTTATGAACCTCAAATATAAAGAATTTTTTTAATAGAATGTGAATGGGTGAGGGGGAATCTTCGATAAAATATAATATTAAATATTTATTACGATTCCCACCCTATAAAAAGTAGCCAAGATGGGCAAAAAAAACTAATTAAAACGTAATATTATTACATTTTACCTAATAGTTCAAGTCACACCTAAATATTGCATTTTATTAAATGTTTCCCCTCACCCTTGGTAATTTTATAATTGAGTTAGTTTACTGTCAAACTTCAAATATAAAGAAAAATTACAATAAGAAGTTGAGGGGAATATTGGGTAAAATGTAATATTATATTTTATCGAATATAACCTAGTAAAAAGTGGAGGGAGGTAGACAAAAATATTAGAGAAAATGTAATTATTACATTTTTCCTAATATTTCCCCATCTCTAAACATATCTAGACAAATGCTTAGCCTGAACATATCAATAAAAAAGTTTCAAAGGCTACAACTAAACCAAGATGGATCTAGGCTAGATTAATTTCCCCCTAAAATAGGTTATATTCCACATGAATGAACATATCTAGACAAATGTTGAGCCCAAACATATCAATAAAAGAGTTTTACCTTTACAGGCTACAACTAATTATGTATCTAAATATAACATCAAACCATGATGGATCCATGCTAGTTTAATTTCCCCCTAAAATAAGTTATATTCCACATGAATACAATGTATCAATACCATGAATTCTTAAAACCGTGGGTCAATACCCTGGGTTATTTTTAGCTTTTTATTATTTAATTTTTATAGGGTTATTTTTATCTTATTTTAGTTAAAATGTTTACATTAGTTTACATTACACATTTCTAACATTCTATAGGCATTATATTTGGGCTCAATGAAAAAATTACATATATCTCTCATTCTATTTTTTTTTTTTTTTTTTTTAATATAAAAAATAATAAAATCTTAAACACTTAATTTAAAATTAATAAACAATTTAACTATATAACTAGTATGGTACAAATATATTTATAATGAACAATATCAAATATAAACCCCCCCCCCAACCAACACACACACACACACACACACATATATATATAGATATATATACCATCCTCATCGGATTAAAAAGACAATGATATAATGATGTTCTTTGTCTAGTTCTAATTCAAGTTGTAATCGAGGCAAATTTTCAAAATTAGTTTTATCCCTAATTTTGAAAATTAGGGATAAATTGATATAAATATTTTAGATTCTTTCGTATAATGTTTTGTTGGGTGTTGAACAATCTCTTATATGAACGATGGGCTTTCCGATATCGTGTTGGTAGACACGGTGCTCTGCAACTCATATTAGGGTTTCAGAAAATACCTGCTACGGCAGGTCCTCCTGACAGTGCTCACCATTTGCAGAACGTGGAAGAGAAGTAGGTATCAACCAATGGGTTTTGGTCGACGGAAATCATGAACCCCCCTCAGGGGGAAGCAGGGGCGCCTCCTCCAACAAACGACAACCAGCAGAGACATATCGAGAACTCAGACGGGGAAAAGGGGCACAAGGACGCAAATGCAGACAGTAGCCAGCAGACGTATACTGAATAAGCACAGAAAGATAAGCCTAAAGTCAGCTCTTCCACATTCAAGTCAGTAGCCACGCATAGGCCAAAAGTAGAGCTACCAAGCCATCACATCAATGCCAGAATTCAGTACATGAGAGATCATGCCCTCATAGGAAAATTCATTGGAATATGGCCAAATGAGAAAGCGCTGAGAGCCTGGATAAATGCTAAATGGCATCCAAAAGGACACATCACCTTGCATCTGGGGCCTAAGGGGTTTTTTACTGCAGTCTTCAACTGTCTGGAGGACAAAAACAGAGTTTTAGATGGAGGGCCTTATTTCTTTAACTCTGCCGGACTATTTCTCAAAGAATAGATCGAACGTTTTAATCCCGATAAGGAAGATCTAAGTTGTGGACCGACATGGATCAGGCTGTACTCTCTGCCATTGGAATACTGGGAAGAGGAGTCTTTCAAAGCGATTGGTAATGTTCTAGGCGACTTCGTCAAGGTAGCAGAAGAAACAAAGACACACAGATACACCTCATATGCACGGACCTGTGTCTACATGGACCTTAGACAAGCTCTGCCTGATACGGTAAGTCTCTTTCATGAAGACGTTGAATGGATACAGTTGATTGATTATGAGCATGTACCCTTTAGGTGCAAGAAATGTCATGATTTAGGACATCTCTATAGAGACTGCCCGCTGAATAGCAAACCCTCGGTTCAAACAGACCCGGAAAACCCAACGATGGATGGCTTCACTAAGGTGCTAAATCGCAGAAGAGGAAATAAAAAACCAGCAGTCTCTACAAAGATTCCTCCGACGGATCAATCAAAACCCTCGACAAGCAATAGCTTTGAAGCTTTAGCCAATGAAGACATGCAGGATCCAGACAATACACCCTCCAATGAAAAAGGAATTAGTCAGGAAAAGACTGAAGGATCTCAATCGAAAACAGGGGAAAGGGTGTAGAACAAGAGGGCAATCATCTCAAGACTGTTTCAAACACTTGGAGCTTCTCTGAGATGGATATAGATGGTACCAATCCCAACAGAGAAGACGAGAAGGAAAGTGATGGAAGCTATCAAGAACTTCAAATCATGGAGGAGGACACGGAATCTATAGATATTGGCAAGTTGGATATTTTAGGCTTAGAATAGGCTTGTAAAACAGGGAACTTCGACAAAATACCTGATCGACAAGTGGATAATCTAGTAGCAGTCCTCAACAAAGCCCAAAAAAAATACTCATTGGGGGTTCAAATTGATAGCCAATGGGATGGGAAATTCATCACCAAAGATAGCAAAAAACGAGGAAGGAAAACCACTCTGGAGAGAACCATCAAGATAGGAGAAGTATTGGTAGAATCAGGCAGATATGCTAAGTTAACCAGGTATTTCAATGCCAACCCCAAACCTTCCCAATGAAGTTGATCTCATGGAATATCAGAGGGCTCAATAGCCCAACTAAAGGAAGACTACTAAAAAATATGCTAATGGAGGAAAAACCCACAATTCTCTTTCTGCAAGAAACAAAATGTAATTCGACAGTCTTGGAAAAAATAGAAGCAAAGGCCTGGCCAGGAGGGTTAGTAACAGCTATTGATGCTCAGGGAGCGTCAGGAGGACTTGCAGTGCTCTGGGATGCAAGAATAATTCAACTAAACAACATACATGCAAATAAAAATTTCATTCAAGCCATCTTTCACATAATTGGCACCAATATCTATGGTCATATGACAAATGTGTATTTTCCTCAAGAAACCCAACACAAAGCTGAAATCCTGGATGCCTTGACGCAGCTCAATATAGAAAGGATGTACCCGTTATGGATATCTGGAGGAGACTACAACATGATCGCAACAATGGAGGAAAAAAAGGGAAGCCGTTGCAGAATAAATAGAGATGGATCCATATTAAAAGACTTTATTCATAATAATTGGCTGATAGATCTCCCTTCAAATAACAGCCTCTTCACTTGGAACAACAAAAGGGCATAACCAATGCAAATAACCTCTCGTCTTGATCGATTTTTGATCTCAGATAATGCAGTCCATCTAGGAGGAGAATTCATTGCATCTATCCTTCCTATCTCAGGCTCTGATCATTGGCCAATCGCCCTCCATTGGAATCGTCCTAGTTGCAATATCAAGCGACCCTTCCAGTTTGAGGCTTTCTGGTTATCTCACCCGGACTTCTATGAATTTGTCAGAGAATCTTGGTTAAAATTCAATCCAACGGATGGCACTAAAATGTCCATATTCCAAAGGAAGTTGAAATATCTCAAGGGGGAAATTAAACGCTGGAATCAATCCATCTTCGGCAACATCTTCAAAGCTAAGGAAACCCTCAATCAAGAAATGAAAACCATTCAGCAAAGAATGATCACTGAAGGACGCTCTGAAGAGCTTGCCAAGAAAGAGCAGTCCATAGAAAATCAAATCCTTGAAAGAGACTTACAGGAGGAAACTCTCTGGAGGCAAAAATCAAGAGTTAGATGGCTAAAGGATGGTGAAAATAATACGAAGTTCTTTCACAAAACTACAGTGCAAAGAAGAATGAACAATCAAATCTCCCATATTAACAATGAGTAAGGAAGCAAAATTGAAACCCATGAAGGTATCGAACATGAATTCCTCAATTACTTCAAAAAGATGAATCAAGAACCCAACATAAATAGAACAGAGGCTATTGATAAAGTCATGAGACATATTCCCAGATTAATTACTGAAGATCATAATCTTCTCCTTCTCAAGCCCATAAGCCTTCAAGAGGTTGAGACTGCGGTGCATCAGCTAAAAGCAGGGAAAGCGCCAAGACCAAACGGATTCACCTCAAACTTTTTTCAGCATTTCTGGGATCTAGTTAAATGGGAAGTCTGGGAGGTCGTGGAAGAATCGCATACTTTAAGATGGATGTATCCAGGTCTGAACGCAACATTCATTGCACTAATCCCTAAAGCAGAGGAATCCATCACTCCGGACAAATACAGACAGATTGTTTTGTGCAACATTATATACAAAATTATCTCCAAGGTAATAGCTTCAAGATTGAAGCCTTTGCTTCCCCTCATTATCTCTCCAGAACAATCTGGATATGTAGAAGGTAGGCAGATCACGGATGGAATTATTTTAACCCATGAAATTATCCACTCTCTCAAGCATTTAAAAAAACTAGGTATGCTGCTCAAAATTGACTTATCTAAAGCTTTTGATAGTATAAGTTGGAACTATATGCAAAAAATCCTTAACGCCTTTGGTTTCGCCCCTTCCTGGATCAGATGGGTCAGTAATCTCTTATCCTCCTCGTTCTTCTCTATTCTTATTAATGGCATCCCGTTGCCCACTTTCCGTCCTTCTAGGGGTATCAGGCAGGGTGACCCACTCTCGCCCTTTCTGTTTGTCATCTTAGCTGAAGGGCTAGGCCGCAGCATCAAATCGGCTATCCTCTCTTAAAGCCTAAAAGGTCTAGCATTTCACCATGCTCCCTCCTTTTCTCACCAGCAATTCGTAGACGATAATATGTTATTCGGTCATCCATCTGTTCAAGAAGCTCGAGCTTTCAAATCAATTCTTGCAAACTTCTCGGATGCTTCAGGAGCTCTCATTAACAAAGTTAAATCTCATATATTCTTCTTTAATACGCCTCCCACCACCCAAAGAGCCATTGCCCGTATCCTAGGCTTCACCTTTGCTTCCCTTCCTTCTAAATATTTGGGTGCACCCTTAATTGCCTCGGCTCTCAAGCATTCCTCCTCGAAAGATATTTTAGAAAAACTTGAAGCCAGATTGCTCCTATGGACCCACAGAGCTCTTAACATGGCTATTAGGTTAGTGCTAATTAAAGTGGTTCTACAATCCATGCCTCTTTACCTTTTTTCCATATAGGCGGCACCTAAGTGGGTTCTCAAAGCAATAAAACAGCTTCAGCGCAATTTCTAATGGGGAAATTCAGGTCCAAATCGAAAGTGGGCTCTAGTCAAATGGGAGAAGGTATGTCTACCAGAAAAAGCTGAGGCATTGGGCTAAGAGACCCAGAACATAGCAATATGGTAATGGGGGCCAAAATCTGGTGGAGATGGCTCTCAAATCCCAACACTCCTTGGGCCTCCCTATGGACAGTGAAATATGCAAGAAACACGCCCATAGAGGAGAGAATCAGAATGTCAGAAGTTAGTAAAGGATCAGTCATCTAGAACTCAGCCATTCAACATCGAAATCTAATACAACAGCATAGCTTTTGGGATGTGAAGGATGGCCACACAGCACGGTTTTGGGAAGACTCATGGCAGCAACTTCCAAACCTCAGAGACATTATCCCAGACCTCCCAGATCAAGATATAAATCAGTATGATAAGGTGAGTTAATTTTGGGACTCACACACTACTCAAGAACACAGAAAGTGGAAAGACGCTAGCCATATAATACCTCACAGCTCGGAGCAAACTCAACTTTATCTTTCCTCACAACTTCAAAAAATAAAAATCCTATATTTAGCAGGTATGGACACTCTTAGGTGGGGATATAAGGAAAATGGCACTTTCACCACCAGAGAAGCTTACAAAATCATCATCAAAGACAGGGTAATCAGAGATAATTTATGGGATAAGATATGGAATTCTTCTATACGGTCGAAGGTTTCTACTTTTCTGTGGCTTCTGTCACACAACAGGATTCTCACATGGGACAACCTTAGGAAAAGGAACTTCTCTGGGCCATCCATATGTCCCAACTGCAAACAGGAAGAGGAATCAGCATTACATCTGATGCAAACCTGTCAGCTAGGAAGGAAATTGTGGGAAAAGGTCACATTTCGCTGTCAAAAGGAAGGCAAAGTGTATGGAGACATTAAAGGCACCCTTCACACCTGGAGCCAAGAGCCATATCAAAGCAAACTTTTAAACACACTATGGCAACTCATACCGGGACTACTAATGTGGAATATATGGAAGGAGAGAAACAGAAGGATCTTTAAAGATCAATCACAGACGATTAAGCAGATATGGACTGGATTGCACCAAAATATTAAAGAAACTTTGTCTATCAAAGCTTGGTCCCAAGAGGATTTCCCATCAATCCCGCATGAACAAACTATATGGGACAGCTAGCAGATTCAATTAATGCATCCGCTCTCTTCCAATTATAACTCCTCAAAGCATCAGGATCCTCCAGCAAGATGGACTCCACCGCCAATCAATGGGTTTCAACTTAACTTTGACGGAGCATTGAGGGGTAATCCTAGGAAAACAGGATTTGGTGGAGCCATCAGAAATTACCAGGGTACTCCCCTTCAAACTTTTTTTGTCTCAATTGGATGGAATACCAACAATGCAGCAGAACTGGAAGGATTATGGAGAGGGCTTAATCTGGCGCAAGAACGAGGTTTATTTCCTCTTATTGTGGAAGGGGACTCCCAAATTATCATCACTATGGCCTCAAAACTTATGCAGGGATCACCCGTTCACAAGGTCAGCAGCAGCTGGATAATGGCTCCACGACTTGAGCTTCTCAATCAATGGATTTCTCATCACCAAGCTATTTCTTTCAAACACATCAGGAGGGAAGGGAACAAGCTGGCAGACTTTCTTGCTAATTTAGGAGTGGACATTGGAATGGAATTCTTTGAAGGCTCTCTATCTAGCATAGCTTCTGAGAACCAACTCTCTAACTTCCATACCATCGTAACAGATGATATGCAGTCGAAGGAAGATTCACACCCGGATGCGGGGGCATTAATAACGTGTTAATGGCATTGCTTGCGACTTGGGCAGTTGTCATTCTACTGAGCTGGCTAGGGCAGTTCGTGGTATGTGATCTACAAGCATTTATGGATCATTGGGCTCGAGGTCTGCAGGTAAGGGATTTTATTATGGCGCGCCTTAATCAAGGTTCTTTTGCTCCGAGTTCTTCAGGTATTGGCATTTTGGTTCTCCTCTGTTGGTTATGCTCTCAGCGCCCCTGCGCTACTCAGGGAAGTTGGAAGCCCCCCTGGCTTCATAACCGGTCTCATTCTGCCTGCTTCTGGTATATGGTTCAGATTTTCTCCGCCGGTGTCCGGTGTACTGAGTTGGTCTTCTCCGCCTGCGTCTGGTATACTGAATTCGTCTTGCCCGTCTGTGTAGGGTGCATCGATTTGGTCTTTTCTTTAAGTGTCTGGTTTGTGCATTGGGTTTATTCTGTCTGTGCCTAGTTTTTTCTTTTGGTCTATTCCAGCTATTGCGAGTTTTGCATTGGGGTCTACTGTAAAGAGGTCTGGTCCTTGAATTGGGTTCAATTAGCCTGTGTCTCGCTGCTTTACTCCCACCTTCAGTCTCCCTGCTCATTCAAGCTGCTGATTCATTATGTAATGGCCCGACGTCGCGACATCCCCAGGCGTGGTAGTAATTCAGGCTCTCGTGGAGGTTCTCGGGGTCGTGGTGGCTCTGCCCCTCAACGCATAACTCCGTTAGCCTCTGCCTCTCCATCCTCTCCGCCCTCTGACCATTCTAGACCCACCCTGAACAGCTCCTTTCAAGCGACCCGGTTCAAGTTTAGAAGTAGACTCAATAAGCCTCTCATCTTTGCCACTATAACTGTTATCTTCTTGGAGGAGGAAGATGAGCTTACAAGCTCAGATGAAACCTTCAGGGCACCGTCTCAATCTCAAAATTCAAGTGATTTTCAGGGTGAATTGGCTGGAGTCGTCCTCAATGACTCTACCGTGCTACACGAGGAGGGCCATCAGGAAGACATTCACCCCCAGCCAGCTTCACCTCAAGAGCAAATTACTGCTTGTGAGCCTGAGCGCCTCTCTGGAAGTGTTTTGAATCTTGTTCTTCCTCCAGGTGTGAGTATGATGGAAGCTGAAGACAATGTGATGGTAACCTGGGTTAGCTCCCCCACCCAGGCAAACGAGAATGTGACAAGCTCTCCTCGCAGGTTTAATCACTCCTGGCTCCAGCGTCATGACAACAAGTTATCTTCTGATTTCTAGTATTTGTGTGAAGTTCCCATTGTGCATGGCTTCCTTTCATATCAGCATGCATTACTACAGCCTCCAGGACATAATTTTGGTTTCCAATCTTTTTGTAATGGTGATTGTAAAGGACAACATTTTTGTAAATAATCAGCTTCCTCTGAAGCTTCGATCTCACATACCTCAGTTTAGTTTTGGGTCTCTCAAGCTTACCATATTTCTCACTTCTATGATTCCCATTTTTGTAAAAGGAAGGCAGTGTGCTACCTGCAACAGTCTTTTTGGTAGAGGGCAGGCTACAGTCCCCTCAGAGGTTCAAACCTCTTTGTAAATATTTTTTCCTTTTATCTTTTATAGAATAGTAATCTTTTATACAAAAAAAAAAATAATAAATAAATAAATTTGTTTTGTTGGGTGTTATTTAATTATGTTATATTTTTGGGTTTTTGGTGTTGTTTAATTGTTATATATTTTAGGGTTTTTCTTAAAATTAAGTGAAATAATTTTGATGAAATTTTGGTATTTTATTGTTTAAAGTATATTTTTAATTATCAATATTAATTATAGAGAGTTTACAAATTAAAAATTTTAACAAAATGATGTGTAATTATGGGAATGCTTTATCCAAACTTAATCTTAATCCAATGTAGTGACTTTTATACATATTTTTAACCAAGTAAGAAATATGAGTAAGGTAGAATCAAGCACATATGTATTCTATTATGTGATTTACTACTGCATTTATTGCATTTATTACTCTAACACCATGAATGACCTCTGGTACATAGTTGTAGTTTAATTGTTTTATATTACTTTACATTTTAGGGTTTTATTTGGACATATTTTTCCCTCAAATTTACTCAATTTATAAACTTTCATGAACTTTGCACAATCAAACAATGTCAGAGATTTTCAAGTCTGAACTTGTCATATCTCTTGAACAAAATAAATTACTTCGATAGTTTTTTTTACACATGCATATTTAAATTATGGATTCGAATTATTTATTACTTATTTGGTGTTGATAGACTTGTGGCACCCTTATGGAGGACCATACATCGAAAATTATGTTATCATACGTGATTTTGGTTAGCACATACTTATATGTTATCAAGGTAAAAGACTTAATGAGATCCTAATTAATGGTTCTGACTACCTGTGAGTTGGTGGAAGCAGGGCTCTGGATCCTTCATTGTGATATCCAGTTGTTGGCTTTGCCTCGAAAGCATCATCCCCTCATCGACGATTCGCTGCTAGGAGCCTGGATCACGGGGGTTTCTTCATGCTTTTGGTTTGGTCGAGGGTTGGTTCTCCGTCATTTGTTTTACCTCTAGTATCGTTTTCCCAGATCTGAACTTTGGCTCCAGTGCATGTACAGGTAACCTCGCTCCTCAGCTTCCCATTTCATTGCACCATTACTCAAGAATTCTCTGTCATATTTATGCTTTCATTTTCCTTACCTGCCAGACTTGCAAGGAGGGTTTTTAAGTTCTGTTCCTAGAGGCGTCGTTTCATGGTCTCAACTACCAGTCCTGGTATAGGGTATTTCTGTTACTAAACTCTTGCATCCATTGTTTTGCGCTTGTGATTATGTTAATGAGCTCATGGATTTTGCCAGGTTCCGTGGAAGGCTTCAACCCGCATGCAATGGGTGTTTGAGGGAGAGGCTCCCTTCCATAAATTGGTTCCAGACCAGACCTTCTTCTAGCTTTGGGATAATGTGAACACTGTGTTTATGTTGGAGTCCCAATTGTAGTTACACCAAAACTTGCAAGTGTTATGTGAACACTGTGTTTATGTTGGAGTCACAATTGTAGTTACACCAAAACTTGTAAATGTTAGTAAACAGACACATAGCTAGTGTTAAGCACATGCCACGAAACACAGGGGAGCATTGAATTATCCTTCTACACCGCCATTAACAAGTAGTGTTGGATTATCCAATTCCCAACAATCTCCCCCCAACAGGAGCCAAATGTGTTTGGAACTAGAGACTTTTGGCTCCCAGACCACTAAATGTGTTTAGAACTCGAGACCTTTGGCTCCTAGACCACTTGTTGGAGTCACAATTGTAGTTACACCAAAACCCATAGGTGTTAGTAATCGCTAGTGTTAAGCACATCCCACTAAACACATGGTAGACCACTTGTTGGAGTCAGGATTGTAGTTACACCAAAACCCATAGGTGTTAGTAATTGCTAGTGTTAAGCACATCCCACTAAACACATGGAGAGGGTTGAATTATCCTTCTACGCCGCCATTAACAGAGAGCATTGGATTATCCAATTCCCAACCATTCGAAATTACTTATGGTTCCTGGGATATGACATCTAGTTGTATTTAGCTATGAGGGTTAAGGAATTTCTCATCCAAAGTTGTTATCCATATTAAATAGAATTTTGGATCAAATTTCTTTGGTCATAGGCCTTTCTCGCTAGCTTTTTCGATTTTGGATATATAATTTATAGACTTGAATTTTTTGTATAATTTTATACACACAACATTATTCTTGTGGATTTTATGAACTATTATGGGGGTTCTTACCCTCGGATTTTGCAGTGTTTAACTATAAGAACATTTTCTTTAATATCAAGAGCTTTGTTTTAAGGTTCTATGTCGGAAATGGCCGATTCTTTTCTGGGGTTTTCCTCAGAATGATAATATTATGCTCAGTACAGTTTTGATGACTAATATGCATGTTTACTCTGGAAGTATAAGTAGTTTTCTTCTCTGTCATTTTCCTTTGAAAAGCAGGTTTCAATCTCCTTGTTCTGTCAATCGGTAGTGTGCCAAGTTCTTTGATTTACTAGTCACAAGGAGGAACCTGTACCCCGCAAACTCATAATGTTGCTTTACAACAACTATCTTCGTGTAGGGTTTAGGGTTTTGAGTTTTCGGTTTGATTTCTTTCCAAATTTGGTTGTCACAGATTTTAATTTAGCACTAATACATGCTTGTCGTGTTCTTTAAATTTCTTTATGATTTAATTAGTTAAACTGTCAAGGTCAGTTTCTGGGTTCTATATGTCCCAATGCTTGTTAACAACAAGGGTCGAGCATGAAGTCCCTAATTAGTTTCTTCATCAATGATTGATAATAATTTGCTTCGAATATTGTTGTATTTTTGTCTGGGCTGAGGAGTCTTTCGACCATTGCCGAATAATTCCTACAGTTATTTGCTTTTCTTATTTCTCGAGGGTTTACTTACAATAATGCTAGTGAAAGAGTTCTTCTCGAGAAACTACTCTATTGAGAAGAACGTATAAGTTATCTTCCAGGTTATAAATTTCCTAGACGAGTTTCTAACTTCTAATTTTATTGGTTTATTTAATTCTTTCTATCAACATGCCATCTCGGTTCAGTTTACACTTTAAACTCTTCTGATTCAAGCATGTGCTAAAGTTCAACTATATATTAGCATGAATACTTATGTTTTAACTATATTTATTTACAAGAATACATATTCCATTTCTGTATACCTTTCAATCAATAACTTAAACATCTCGCACTCAATTGTTCGATAGCATGCCTAATCTATTCCATAATATCTTTGATCTATAGCATAAATACTTGTGTTTTTACATAAATACTTATGTTTTTCAAGAATGCATTTAACCTTGAGGAAGAGATATATACTTATCTAATTTTAGAAATCAATCAATCATTTGACAGCATGCATAATCTATTCCACAATATCTTTGATCTATAGCATAAATACTTCTGTTTTTCAAGAATGCATTTGACTTTCAGGAAAAGATATATACTTATTTGACTTTAGAACTTAATCATTGTTGATTTATTGGACCATAACAATCATTTGTTACCAAATATTGTTACCAAATTTTCCTCCCCACCTTGAGACTCTCTTCCAGGCCTGAGGGCCCCCCCTCCCGGCCTTGCTGCTTACATGTAGTAGGACTCCAGTAGGACTAGCAGTCCTTGTCACAACTATATGGTCTTAACCTTAACCAGAAGTAGCTTATCAATTCCATCTGACATATCAACTCATAAAATTTTCTTTTCTCTTTCTCACTCTCCTCTTTTATCTCAGGTACCTCTACCCTCTTGATCTTTTTTGAGAATAAATCTCGTAGGAGGTAGTTAGGGATAGGTAACAGCCTACCCTAACTCTCTAGCATAAGGGAGTTTAGTGTTTGTCAAAAAAACATTTGCTTCGGGCACTGATAAATATTTAAACTTAAATAGTAATATCCAGTTTGTTTTACTGCAGTAATTAAATATTTACAATTGATGGAGTCATCACAAAACTCATTTATGTATTAAACACAAATTTTAAAGAACATAAAACACCATCACCATCTAACTAGAAGAAAATAATAATAATAATAATAATAATAATAATAATAATAATAATAATAATCTTCTTCTGAAACTCATTTTATGTATTAAAAACAGATTTTAAACAACATAAAACACCAACACCATCTAGCTAAAAAAAAAAAAAATCTGGGAAATTATGAAAAAACAAAAATTAAAAAAGGAAAGTTAGAAAACACTGAATCCATTTATGTATTAAAAACAAATAGTTTCTAAATCCATTTATGTATTAAAAATAATTAAACAACATAAAACAAATTGAAAATATTTAACAAATTATAAAAATAAATAATAAACTAAAAAAATTATTAATTTTATGTGCTATTTTTGGAAAATATGGTAAAAACCAGGTGAAAAAAATTATGGCCAAATATTGATTTCTATTATTTAAACTGGTTTTTTGTTTTTGACTTAGATTATGAAGAATTCTTCACCAAATTTGTGGTTTCAATAAATCTCTACTAAATTTTAAACAAATTAAACCACAGTTAAAAACTACAATATCATGCGACGACAGCTCGGTTCAGTTAAACGTCTCACTCATCAGACATATCGTGTGTTTTTGGGGAAGTCATGTGCATCGTTCAGTTAAACCTCTCACTCATCAGACATATCGTGTGTTTTGTTAAAGAAGTCATCTGCTTCATCCCATCATTCCGGTGGGACTTGTGGTGGCGCTTTCTCATCAGTATTCACAAAAATATTTTATCGGACAGCAAATATGCAACAACCCCCACTATCCTTTTTAGAGAAAGAATGGGTTTGTCACATGTGTTTTGCTATGAGGGAATGAAAAACTTGTTTTAGAAAACCAGAGCCCCAGATCCACACTCCTCCCCATTCCCAGATCCTTAATTTTCGAGTCCAATTCAGAGTATCCATCGATGTTTCTCATGTCCCATATTCTCCAGAAGCGGAGGAGGAATATTATGTTTTGATTCGCTGACCCATGTTAGGTGATCAAATCTGGGCCAAAAATGCCGGCTGCAACATCTACTCCCGTATTTCCGATCTCTGAACAGTATGATGCCTTTGATTTTGATCCACAAATGCATTATTCCCAGGTATTCTTTACAACGTTTTTTCTGTTTTTCTTGTTTTACATTATTCCATTGTTTCATATGATGCTTGTTTCTTCCAGGTGCTTGTAGAAGCCGGGAATCATGGACGCTCTGAAACCCTAAAGGGACCATCGTGCATTAATGGCTCGAAACCAATCGTAGGCGCTGGAGATATTTCGAGTTCTAAGGTTGCGGAGGTTCAAAAATCTGTGGGAAATTTGAAGAGAAAGCGATGGTGGAAGGATGCTCTCTTCTTCTGGAAGAATCTGTCGAGTTGCAGGAAACAAGAAAAGGATCAATATGAAGTGCAGGCAATACCCAGACGTCTGAGGTTCAAATCTCTCTCGGGGCCGATTTATATGAATGATGTATATATAGATCCGCCGCACCGTTCCAACGGAACTCACTTGGGTCCTCTTTCGGGCATATTAAGCCCTGGCGAAGGTAAATTGGGTGAGGTCCCTTATGTGGCCTTGAAGCGTCCCAATCATACAGGCGTTTCTCGTTGCAGAGCCCCACTCTACTTGGTCACATAACACTGACAAAATGTGCAGACGGCATCTTTGCACAGAGAGATGTGTCAATATAGAAGTTGGCTTCTGGTACATTGTATGTACATGACGTCATGATGTTATAACATTCTTAGTGGGTTGTTGTTGCAGTATCATCGGTTAATTTGAAGTTGGTTATTTGCAACATCTTTTACTACAGGGTAGGTCATGTCCTGTCCTTATATCAGGAATTCAATTCATAAGCAACCATGTATTTGCTTGGAATGTTCTTGCACCTTCTCATTTTTTTTTTTGGTTAATTATGTTATAGTGAATCGCCAACGTGAGATGGGTATTTGTGTTAAGACAAATGAACGGCTACAGAGAAATTTTGGAAAGGGTGTTCATGTAAACATCTCACTAAACTTAAACTCAAAGATCCACTTTAAAATTGTTTGTCAGGTATGATGTGAAAGGTCATAAAAGTATTATATGTATGAATATGGTAGGTTAACTTCTTTTTATTATTATTAATTTTAGATTTCTGTTATCTATATTGTTATTTAGAATATTTTTTTAGATTAATCACTATCATTAATTATTTATATATATATATATATATATATATATATATATATATTTATATTTTTATATATATAATTTTATAAGAAATATTAAGGTGTAAGTTTAAGTGATATAGTTTTAAATAACAAAAAATACAATATTGTATTTGACATTTGTGTTGAAACATATAATAATTACACAAAATTTGGAAAAGGTGCATTAATGTAGTTTATATGGTATTTATTATGTTTTTAGTTTAATTTTAATAAAAATTATTATAATTGTGAGTTGTTTTACAAAAAATTTGGGAAAAAGTGTTCATTAGTGCAGTTTAATGGTATTTATTATTTTTTTAATATATTTTTAATTTAATTTTAATAAAAATTTAATGGTGGTTAGTTATATAATTTGAGCAACTTAAATATATTTAAAAATTTAAAATATTAAATTTATTTATATAAATAGCAGAAAATACTATAATCTCTGAACATTCCAAAATAAATTTCAATAATAGTTGGCCATGACTGTAGCTACAGTCAATGATGTGGTTGCTTTGGTTCTTCTGGCCCTGGTCATAGCTCTTGTAGATACAAACAAGAGGCCGTTGATATCGAACTATGTTCTTCTATGTGGGATAGGATTTGTGGTTTTCATGATGGTTGTGGTGAAGCCTCTTGCCGTAGTGACAGGTTTCTGCTTTTCATCTTTATTAATAATTCTCTCAATGAAAAACAAAGAGAAGAACTTATGAAAAATTATGTCGTTACAACCGAAGTTTTCACAACCCTTTTGTTTGTGAGCAAGACTTGTTAACATCTCGATCGCCAGGATTCATAGATCATCTATCTCTGTGCACTGAAGAATGTTTCTGATATTTCTTATGGAGAAGACTATCCTCGGGTCCTTCCCTGTCAAGCCTATAGTGCTTGTCACAGTTTTCACGATATACAGAGTGAGTTCTGCCACCTCAATTGCGAAGGGGATCTTCTTGTCCCTCTCAATTTTGAGTTGGAACACATCGGGTTTGAATTGAAGCTTGCTGGATTTTGATTCTTTGAGTGAGATATTTTAGGAAGTGGTCCTCTGCTGCAATTGATTTTATGGTGATTGGAGCGCTCTTCTGCCATTCTTTTCACTATTGTCAGCCCCAACTAAATAAATCCACCCCTAGTTGATTCGTTTGAGTACTATAGAGTAGCTACGGATTCCATCAAACCATCTATGACCATCACCCAAATGAAATTCTGCTTTATCCCCACCCATTTAGAGATGATCTATGCAACTACTTTTAGAATCTCCTCCACGTCAACATTCTTGAAATTCAGCATGTCAATCAATCTCTCCAACACATCTCTCATGGTTCCGATTTCCCTCAAAGTTTTTTCTTCAAACTACTAATTTCTCGCAAGCATGGTTAGTGCTCGAGCACCCATGAATTGTTTGTTGCTATGACTGGACGTAACAAACATCTATGTTTTATGACATAAATTTCATCTTAGAAGAGTTGAAAATGTTATTGTTTTGTTAGATTTTAAACTTTTGTGGTAGTTTTTTGGAGTAGCATGATCTAGATTATCCACAGTATCATGTTCATTCTGTCCACGATTCAAACCCCAAAGGTTCCATCATCACGAATAAAAAATTTGATAGAATATGAATGATAGTTCCTTAGAGAGAAGAATCTTGCGACGGGAGTATAAAGAAACCTAGATCTAGATAAATTTTTATATAGAAGGCGACACTCATAAATATATGAATTCTTTATTTTTTATTTTAACTTAATATATTAATTTTGGTTTAATTATTTTAATTTTTGATTATTATTTTAACTGTTTTACTTAATTTGATTTTAATATGTAGATTATTAATGCTATTTATTCCCTTGATTATAGGGTAGTTTTATTGTTTTAATTAATTTTCTTATTTTTCTTTTTATTAATTTCTTATATTTTTTTTTTTATTTAACTTAACAATCTAAAATAATTTAATTAATATAATTAACTCATAAATTAATTCATTATTGTTAAATGATCCAATTAATTAGATTATTTGATTAATTTACTTTAATAATTAATTCGTAATTTTTTATATTATTTTATTATTATTATTTAACCCTAATTGTCTAATTAGGTCTGATCCTTGTCACCGGTATTCCCCAAGTTAATATCATCATAATCATCCACGCAAAAGATCACATTGTCCATCATGCGTTCTGGTGACATTGATACTGTGCTGCCTCCCTTTGAAGTTGGATCGATTCTTTTGGCATCAATGTTCATGATTTCAACACTATCGTTTATGGTTACCACCTTAGCGTTGTCATGTGGAGCATCTGATTTGTTACTGGTCTTTGACCCTACGTTCTTTATTACTAATATTCCCCATGTAATTACTACCATCGTCCACCTCGGGATTACTGGAAACAACGCAGGGGATCACATTGTCTATTAAGCTTTCCTTTGGTGAAATCATACTCCTATGCACTTGTACTTGTACCTTCACCTGTACCTGTACCGTTGCCTGTACCAGCATCTTGCTGCAATCTATGCACATTCTCCATATACCTGACATCCTGTTGACTCGCCTGCAAGATCCTATCCTATAAGTCTGTCCCATAGGAACTCATAATTTCCAAGTGATGCACATGTACCCGTCTACTAAGAGCATCTACCACTCTATTTTCTTTGCCCTTGATGTAGCTAGTCTCGAAGTCAAATTCGTTGATCATGGCCAACCATCTAGCCCACCTAGCATTCAAATTCGGTTGGTCAAACAAATACCTCAACCTAATGTGATCACTCACAAGTACAAACGTCATGCCAAGAAGATATTGTCTCCACATCTTTAATGTATGTATAATCGCTACTAGCTCAAGATCATGTGTCGGGTAGTTCTGCTCGTGCTCTTTTAGTTTCCAGGACTCATAACATACCACTTGTTCATCCTGCATAAGAACTCCATCAAGCCCTCTCTTGAAACCATCTATGCATACCACAATCTCCTTGCCCAGATTTACAATCTGTAGCACTAATGCATGTGTCAGCAACTGCTTAATTTTCTCAAATCTAGACTCGCACTCCTCTATCCATTCAAACTTATTACCTTTCCTTTTCAATGACGTGATAGGATAAGTAATCTGTGAGAAGTTCTTGATGAACCTCCCATAATAGCCTTCTATACCCATAGATCTTACCTCATCCACACTCTTATGAGATACCCACCCCATGATGGCCCTTATCTTCTCTAGATCTACTGCAATGCCCTCCTTGGAGACAACATATCCCAAGTAATGTACCTCACTCTGGAAGAAACTACACTTGTTGAGCTTAGCATACAATTGATGCTCCCTCAACAACCTCAAAACTACTACTAAATACTTAACATGCTCTTCCTCATTTTCAGAATATACCATTATATCATCAATGAACACACTAACAAACTTACCCAAATATGGACACAATACACTATACATCAAACACATGAATGTAGTTGGAGCATAAACTCATAATGCACATACCTAGCCCTGAACATAGTCTTGTAAATGTCTTGCTCTTTGATGTGTACTTGATGGTATCATGATCCCAAGTTGATCTTGGAGAAAACTACTGCTCCTTTCAGCTAATCAAACAAGTCATCAATCCTCAGTAAAGAGTACATGTTCTTGATAGTCACTTTGTTCAACTGCATGTAGTCAATACATAGTTTGAGAGTATCATCTTTCTTCTTTATGAACAATATCGATGCGCCCCAAGATGATACACTTGGCCTAATGTATCCTTTGTCCAACATTTCTTTCAATTGAAACTTCAACTCAACCAACTCAGGTGTGCTCATCCTATAAGGTGCTTTCGATGCTAGAGCTGACCCTGGCACTAACTCAATAGAAAAGTATACCTTCTTGTGAGGTGGAAACTCTATAATGTCCTCAAGAAATACATCTTGAAACTGTTGCAAAACTGGGTACCTTCTCAACACATCTCCATTCTAAACCTCCGTACCCTTATCACTAGTAATGTGTACTACAAATAACATACAACCTTTCGTGCGGCTACGCTTTGCTTGCATATCTATCACCATCCTAACTGATGTGGCCTTCTTCTTACCCTGTAAGACTCTTGGTTCTCCATTGCCATCAACACAGTCAATAACTTTGTCATAGTAGTCTACCTTGGTTCTATGAAGATACAACCAATCCATGCCCAACAACATACTGTATGATCCCAACGGTAATACATTCAAATGTTATGTGGTAGGAATACCATTTAATTCAAATGCGCAAGCTCTTACCCAATGGTGCACTCACTTCTTTGTACCTGTAGCCAACTGTACTAACCAATATTCTGAATGCAATTCCTTATTCAAACCACATTTATCCACCAAGTCAGGACTAACATAACTATAATTAGATCCAGGGTCAATCAAAATAGAAATAACATGATCAAAAAGCTTATATTCCATCTCAATGATAGATGGCTGATGTTTTGCTTGCCTATTGTCCATTCCTGCATAGATATGCAGAATACTCTGGTCAACATATCCAATAGTATGTGCCTCCTGTGCACTGTATATCTTGAGCCTTCCACCCTAATGTTGCTGACAATATTTCCTATGGTTCTCCTCACCACATGTCCAACACTCCAACCAACCAGTGCCCTCACCTCTATGATGTTGCTACTGTTGTGACCCATGTCCCTGTCTAGTTGCATTAAAATTCTTTTGTGGTGCCATATTTTCTTTCCCATCTGCATGTTGAGGCCTTTTTCTCTTAGGTTGCCACTTACCTCTATATTTTTCTTTTCCATTCCATCATTGTTGAGATTCATTCTTACAATTTGATTTTTCGTAGCAATGCTTCAATTTCCCAATGACTTCCTCAAGTGATTGTACTCAATCCGATCTCTAAATACTAATGGAAAACTACTGACAAATCTCTAAACCTTAGCCTTCTCATTAGTAGGATACGGTACATACCTCAATAGCTCTAGAAACTTGGTTGTGTACTCTTCATATGTCATTAATCCCATCTTTAGCTCATAGAATTATTTAGCCTTACTGTCATAGTACCTCTCTCACAAGTACCTCTTCCTGAAATTCTCTTGAACTCCCGCCAACTCAAGTCATTTGTCCTGATGTCTCTAACCTGCTTAACATCTTCCCACTAGATGTTTGTTTTACCTTTCAAGATAAAGATAGCTATTCTAGCCTTGATGTTATCTATGTACTCATGCAACTCAAATAATTTTTTCATCCCAAGTATCCAAGCCTCTGCATCTTCCAGCTTCTTCACATCTCCATCAAAAGTAGGTGGCTTTGCTTTCTTGAATTCATCCGACAATTATCCCTTATCATTCCTCGTGTAAGGATGATAACAATGATAATCATCATGTCTATCGGAACCAAAATTAGAATAGTACCTATGATCATCACCCCTCCTATCCGGAGTGTCCAACAACCTACCATCTCTCACTGTATCGGATCTATATGATATGTTTCTAATAGGGGATGTTTTTCCATATGCCCCATTAGTTACATCCTCCTATCCATGGCTGATTTGAAGCAACCCTTGTCGCTACAATTCTAACAAACTTTGAAGAAGTATAGCATTACTGTCCACTTGTTTTTCTTATGCCTATATGATCCGATCATTATTTTGCTTATAGATCCTTATATCTTCCTTCAATCTTCTCAATTTCTTCCAAATCGGAAGTATTTCCAACACCATACTGCTCTTCGAATTCATACGGAGAGTCTTTGTAGTCAACCATCTTGCTAGCCATTCAATATTTCTTCCTGTAATGCATAATATGTTAGATAAACCAAATCACAATAAATTGACGTACCTTAGTATAGCTCGGGGAGGATACATTGTCTGCAATATCGCCATATCAGCATGATACATGTGTCACCTAATCATAACAAAATATAGACATACGCAATAAATATATGAACACATAAGCATCACTCTAGTTAGGGTCTAGTCATTAGTGAAATTCCATATCAACAATGCATGCTATGACCTCATGCATGAAAACAACCATTACTCCATTGTACACATTTCTTCATGCAACCAAAAATATGCATAAGAAATGCCAAACCAACTAAACATACACATAAGTGCATGTAGTTGAGCATAAGCGATCAAATATTGTAATCAACCTACAAGACTGATACATGTAATAAAAATATTCAAGAATGTAACCTTACATACAAGGATGTAAGTAGGTGACATAAAATCAACATATAAGTGACGTATAATCCATATATTTTAGGTCACATACTTATGACAAATGCATTCCAGAAAATCAATATCAAATTCTCCATGATAACCATACTACAACCATAATCAAGAATCAAGAAAATGGAACAAGCACACGGTATGCAAGCGTAAAAGACACACATGCAACTGACCTGCATGCATGACCAATACACTGCCCATTCATTCTAAGAGTTGAACCATGCTCTGAAACCACTCTGTAACACCCTCCTCCCACATCTACCCAAGTAACTATCCAATCGAGGTAAACATGCGACAAGAGGCTACTATGATGGGGTTTCGACCTCCTATGTGACTGTAACAAAGTGGAATCAACAAAATTATAACACACAAACATCCAACATGAGTCTTAGGACCCACATGAACCAAACAAGCACTTTAGATAGGTTTCCCCTGGGTCCTACTAAAGTTTTGACCAACCTAGGCCAGAGTAACACTCCTCAGACATAGCCCGGGTGAGTTATAATGCTCCCCAGCCCTTAGCCAAATACGTTAGTCTCTAGGCTAACACTCTATTTGGTCAGCATCCTGGGATTTGAGCCACCTTTTTAGGCCCACAACCCAGAACACTACCCATAATTGTATGATAACTTAAAACCAGTAAAAGTACAGGTAAACAATGATGCCAAAGAAACGAATTGAAAAAAACCATATCTTGACCCCTACTAGCTATGCCAGGCATTCCATCAAACATATCATCAATATGTAATCTACAGGTGTAAACAACATAATTAATTGTATGGATCTCATACTTATACAAGAATCTCCATGAACCATTGTTTCCTCATGTCATTCATTTCCTTGTCATTTATTAGGACACAAACACATTATCCATTCATAAACAAGTAAAAACATGCTGAGATCCATAGAGAGCTATTGTCACAACACATACATATAAGCTACATAATAGGAACAAAATACCATAAAC
This sequence comes from Pinus taeda, assembly GCA_000404065.3. Taxonomy (NCBI): domain Eukaryota; kingdom Viridiplantae; phylum Streptophyta; class Pinopsida; order Pinales; family Pinaceae; genus Pinus; species Pinus taeda. The sequence goes on along the minus strand of APFE031058114.1, from coordinate 96,451 downwards.
ATATCAACCATCAAAATCCATATATACATCAGTACATTTGCACATGAAAATCAAGGAAATGATTTTTTCATTAATAACTTCAATGAACCATCCAGAGATGGGACTACCACATTCCATACGACCATAGATTGGTTGAGCCAAGTTTCTCTTCAGCCAATCACCCCCATTCCATATTCTAAACATGGATGTGGGACTCATAGAACACATCAGAAAATCACCAATTAACATGGATGCCACCAGACATCTCCGCCTATACCATGAGTAATTTGAGTACCTCCTAGTCTCTCTAGTTTTACCATGCATCCACAGTCTGATCTAGGGATCACTAGACCCTACACAAATACATACTCTGTAGGCTTTACCGTGCATTCCATCTCGGAACCACTAGGCCCAACGGAGATAAAATACACCTCTTGGCTTTACCATATATCCTGCCATTCACCCGCAAGGATTCTTAGGCACATAATATGGCTTTACTGTAACACACAGTCTGGTTCAAAGGTTACTAGGCCAGTGACTTCATGATCCTCATTCCAGCTCATGGACCACTTAGACCATGTGTTTGTCAATTCAAAGATCCAACCCACTCAACTTCGAACCTAATCTAAATATCCCACGTAAACCGAATGAGAAAACCCATCTCATCAAAGCTATTAGGAAATGGCAAGGCTAGGATGAAAATATTGTCACACCTGGAAAAACCCATCCCATCATAGAAAAGAAACTCATGAAATCCCATGCATGCCAAATCTAGAAAGGAAAATACACATGCATGTCGATACCTGCAATGAAGCTATTATAGCTGCTTGACCCTACCTTTCATTTCTTGATCTTTGCCTCCTCTTTCCTTCTTTTCCTTTCTTTCTCCAGTGCCCAAGTGCTCCAACACAACTCTAAGTGTCCAAGAGTATGAGAGAGAGAGAGAGAGAATAATGAGAGTGCTTCAACACTGCACTGATGAAAGGTTACCAATTGATCATCATAAGCTTTTTTATGAATGGGACCTCTATTTATTCATTTTCCATTATTTTCCTTCATTTTCCTCCTCACATGCAACCTATGACTTTTCACCTCCGTTTTCTCCTAATTTCCATTATTTTCATAAATAATTGTGCCAAGATTTCCTTGCCTTTCCAAAGCCTTAGTTATTTCCTTTGCCAATTTCCTTAGCCATAAACAACCAAATGAACACCCCCTAGGATGTCTTTCCCAACATTCAACTTGGAATAAGTGTCTCATCAACCATGGTTATTGAACTTTTATTACATGGAATTTTCACCAGGGCTATTACAAAAATAAAATAAAAAACATTATTGTTACATGAACAAAAAATATATATATCTAAATATATTTTTTTGGTGACTAGCGGAATTGGCAACAACGGTGGTATCATACTCGCGTTATACGAGGTAGATTCCCACTGGCTGCCACATCTATATCTAAATATTTATTTAAGATGTATACTTTCAATTTTTTCCCGAATTGAAAATTTCTATTCAATTTTTTATCGTATTGAATCTTATTTGAATCCATATTAAAAGTTGAACTTGGTAACAAATCTAATTCGAATCCATATTAAAATTTGAACTTGGTACCGTTCCATTCCAACAGAGCTCACTCGGTCCTCTTTCAGGCATGTCAAGCCCTAGAGAAGTTAAATTGGGTAGAGTCCCTTTTGTGGCATTGAAGCGCACCAGCCATACATCTGTTTCTCCTTCCACAACCCCACTCTACTTGGTCACATAACACTCAAAAAATATGCAGATGACATTATTTGCACAAAGAGATGTATCAATATAGGAGTTGACTTTGGGAAAATTACATGTCCATGACGTCATTATGTTATAATAGTATGAGTGGGTTGTTGGTTTAGTATCATCAGTTAATTTGAACTTAATCATTTGTCAAACATATAGTTGTAAGATATTTATGCCAAAGGCGTTTTTTAAGGAATGGTACTCTGCAAGCTTTGGTCATCTCTTGATATCCATTTGGAGATCACCATGTATTTGTCAATTAATCCACTTGCAAATTAATTACTCTATTAATTAGATGAATTTATAATTACTTTGATCAATATTTTATTTTTCCTATGTTTTTGCTTCTGGGAAGCTAAACTAAATAGGTCAATAAGGGGAGACTGGGATGCAAAAACACATGACGTATAGGCACAAAGCACGCACTTGTTGATAATATTTTGAGGCACATTATACATTATGGGCAGAGTCGATGGAATGCTATGTTTTGCTGGAGCAGTGAGGGGCAAGGACTCGACCTCTAATTACAAAAGGGTTGGGTCCTCTTCATCTAGCAGGAAGGATCCCAAATCTCATTTCCATTAGTTATAGTTACATCTAGAACACATGATATTTACATGAATTGAATTTGGAAAATACGCAAGTGCAAAAGAAAACTGGGACCACACCATCTACAATTGTTGTGGTAGATATGATGACAAAACATGCCCATTGATGGAGACGTCTATAGAGCTCTGGTCCTCGGAAGGATGCATCATTTCATGGTGATCCATATTTGTACGAGTTTTTTCAATTATTCTAATTCTGTCAAATTGAACCCACCTACCCTCTGAATTATGGACCATTCTTTTGTTGGCTTCTTGTCTCTAGAATTGTGGAACCAGGTAGTGTTCCTTTAGAAAATATCACAACATAGTTCGCCATAGCTAGATTGCGGCTTGATGACAGATGAAGGAGCTCTTCCTACCCATGTTATCTATCTAGACTATGGAGATGGTCCTCCACATTTTGAAAGAAGGAGATAGCGTTAGTGGGCTTAAGAGATTCCAATAAGGTGGTGGAGCCTTTGCACCATCAGATGAGCGTATGTGGTTTCTCAATTTTCCACCACCCATAGTGGAAGTTGACTTAAAAAATTGCCATATTAAAAAGTACGTTGCAATGACCAAGCTACTAATCATCATTGAAATAAATCACAACAAAGCAGAAATATTTGACATCTTTCCATACGCTTTGGACTATGATCTGGTAAATTGGCACTATTATCGACCCTTCAAGTTCTTGATGCAGTGGAAAGCTAGGATCACGAACCTGGTGTAGTAGGAGCATATCAGATCATCGACCCACACAATGTAGAGGACGTTTTTGTCGTAGTGGAGAGTATTGACATTGGATTGCTTGTTCGAAGACTTTTTGTTGCAGCATTGAATGGAGGAAGCCCATCGAGAGGGCGATGAGAAGTGTCTGAAATGAGGAAGGTGGGTTTTGCATCCACAATTGGTCTAGTCCACCAATCCACATTCGAACATAAGCTCCTATGGTAGGAATACTCCTCTATATCACATTTTAAGGCTCCATGTGCACTATTATTAGCTCACATTATGTAGTCCACCTTGTCTGTCATACATCCCAATTACCTCCCTCTATATGCCCCACTTTTTCTAACTATTGAAAAGCGTGGAGATCCTTTTATATATTCTAAATTATATTAATTAATATGGTTGGTCTTATGATATTTTCAAAGAAGCATCCAAAATATTTTCTAAATTATATTTGTTAATATGGTTGGTCTTACTAATGGCTTCACAGGATACTTTTAAAGTCATAAAATAATATGACAGATATTTGATATTTTTAAAAACTCCTTTCAGAAGGATATTTTTCTCTATTTTTAGGGTTTAGGATTTTCCACTTAGTTAATATTTTAATAATAATATGTGAGAATTCATTTAACATAATAGTCATAAAAAAATATTTCATTTATCATAAATAAAAAATAAAATTTGATAAAGTTAATTTAATAGAATCTTATAATAGAAATTTGTGATTTAAATAATGAAATTATTTAACACATATCAATTTTGTAAATAAATTAGTAAAGTTTTGTTCCCATTAGAGTTATATATTGCAATTTTGCAAATTAAAACTTGTAATTTCAACAATTTATTAAAAATCTTATTGAAATTATTGAAAAATTCATCTAAGAACTGTGTATTGCAAGATTAGCTTATTATTTTTTATGCTTGATAATGGTTTACTTGAATTTTAACATCATGTAGTTTCTTGTTTATCTTATTCACAAAAGGAATCAACATCATGTAACATGGGCTACTAGTATTAATGGTGCTATAAATTGTTGAGAACACTTGTAACAATGCAAGGGAGTAGTTGGATATGGTTTTTAATGCTAGATATCTTGTAGTGCAATTACTTTAGTGCTTAGCAAAAAAATATTAGAAGAGGTTAGCTATGGGGAGCTTCTCAACAAATTTGAACATTCATTGCTATGAAAAATTCTTACCCTTTAGTTCCTCTTCTAAGGAGCATGGAATAAAAGAGTTAATTGTTTTCATTAATGAAGTTAAGGGTTTCAAAATTATTTCTAGCCCTTGCCAATTAAGAGAGATTTTGAATCTACAACACTATTAGAGATTTATTACACGTATCTTCTATATATATTCATTTCTTGCAATCCCATTACAGTAGAATCAGAAATTTGACCTTTCTGATTTCCTTTCTTTCTTGAGAAAATTTTCCCTACCATTACTTTCTTTGTATGTGTGAAACTAGGAACAGGTGGTAAACATTTAGGAATCAATGAGATATTCCTTAACCTTGAATATTCCATTTTTAATAGATAGATCAAATTCCTTCATATAGTTGATGTTATATCAAGTCGTACAAAAAAACATTGTTTATTCAATTGGAATGATCTTGACGGCCTACGCTTTTTTATGTTAATTAAAATCATGGTGTTAGATTAGTTTTAATATCATTAACTTTATTTATTCGTTGTAATTTTATGTGTAACATGAAATGGGACCAGTCTAAAATGGGATCATATGTGTGAGATGAAACAAGATCAATATAAAACCATATTATCTTCATGAAATGGAATCACTAAGAAATGACTACCATGCATGGCATGTTAATCACATCCCTTCTCCCACTCCTAATGACCAAGCAAATGAAGATGATCCTAGCAATACTAACATACAATCAAATATGGAGGTTAATGAATGACAAAATTTATCAAGATTAATCCCTATAGAGAATATACAATTCAATTCTTTTGACATGCTAGGCCTCCAAGGAATTGGCACTTCCTGGCTATGGCATCAACTAGAAGCATCAAAAGATACATTGGACAACGCAACAAACTTCATCAACTACAATCAAAGGAATGGGGAATTCACACATGAAGAATGCAATCCCCTATGTCCTTTCAAAAATAAATTGCCTACAAATCAACAACATGTAATGGACATAATCATACAACACTTACAAGAAAGAGAACCAAAAGAACCACTAAAGATGATCATCCAAGGAAAAACATGCACTGAAAAATCCTACTTGATAAGCTGCATCAAAGAGGCACTATATTCTGAAGCAACAACTAGCCATAGCCCAATATTTCTTCTTGCCCCTACTAGTGTTGCAACATTTAGCATTCATGTAACGTTGTACATTCAAGGCTTCAAATTCCTATCAAAGACATGAAGACTTTAAGCAGTCAATCCCTTATAGTGTTCCAAGAAGAAATGAAACATATTTAATACGTTCTAATAAATGAGATGAGTTTCATAGGCTCTAAATTGTTTGTGTAGATAAATAGTCGTTTGTGTAAGGCATTTTCATAATCAAACCACTGCTCATTTAGTCAATGCTAAATAATTATTGTGGGGGACTTGGGATTGCTTCCACCAGTAATGGGCAAACCTCTTAATGCATGTGAAACTCTATGGAGGAATTTATGGACAACCTTTACCATTGTAATCAATTTTCAAATAGTGTTTCGACAACAAGGAATTCTTGGCACCCAGGCTCACTTCCACTAGCTGTTGACAAACATTCACAATGCTACACTAACAATAGATGACTAGAACATCCTTCATTCAAGGACTAATAGATTATTTTCCATCGAAGAATGCAAAAATATTTGACACATTGTTACACCTCTTTGCAACAAACATTCTTGTTGATAACCATAACAAATCCATGATCGAAACATTGCATATGAAAATTGCACAAAGTATTGTAGAATTCACAAGTGGCTTAGAAGCACACCAACAAGATGATGGCCAATTGGAGAAACAAATATTGCTATGTGTAGGCCAACAAGTTATGATATCTTGCAATTTATGGGTCTAAGAAGGATTAGTCAAATGTGCTCCCGGAGTAGTCATGAAAATTGTATATGCACCAGGGCATAGCCGTCCAAGGTTACTAGCATATGTTGTTGTGACATTTGATAAATATATTGGCCCTCCATGGGACCAAACACAACAAACGTATGTACCAATTCCACCCATACAATGAAGTAACAAGAAACAAATCCCCTTAAGATGGCTTTGGCTTTGACTATACGTAAATATCAAGGAATGACCTTGACAAGGTCTACCATTGACATTAGTAACATTGAATGTCAAGGCTTGACCTTCATAGCAATGGCACACACTACTACTCTAGAAGGAATGTGGATAGAACCATTGTTCTCCTTCAAATGCTATGAAAAGATGAAGGATATCACTTACGTCTCATTACGAAAGAAAGAAGAGGCACACTTACATGCTTTGTTGCTCTCATAATTATAATACCCAACCTCACCCCTACCATGTGTGGACACAACATCCTAGATTCCTCTATGTTGTAATTGTAATTCTATACATAAAATCTTCGCCCTTGTCTATTATTCCATATAGAATAGTATTTCATGATGTGACTAAATAAATGAATTTTATTCTATTATTTGTTTTATAGGAAAAAATCCTAACTTATTACAAACTAACTATTAAACATACTTTGCCTTGCATATTTTGCACATTTTTCTCTTCATTTTCTCCTATTGGTCTTGGCGTTTTCTTCCCGACTTAGGGGGTATGTTAGTTTACTATAGGGCATGCATTTATATCAAGATTTCATTTCATGTGTAACTATGTATATTAGAATGTTTTTTCTCCTTGTCTCTTTCTGTTAATTGTTGAAGACTTCTTATTTCAAGTTAAGGTGGATGATGATTTGTTAACTTTTTTTACTTTTTTAATTAAGTGGCTAGATTGGTTCTTAAGGGAATATGCTTAGCATATGCTTAGTCCAGATGATTATCAATGGTTGAAGTGTGTTACAAAGTTTCTTAGGTTGCATTGACTTTTAATAAATTAAAAAAATTAGATTTGTGCCACATGGATCCCACCCACCAATTTCCTATGGATTTGAGATTAATAAGTTCCTCCATGATAAGTTCCTAATTATTACTTATAACATTCATTTATATACAAGAAAATTTTACTTAGCAAAATAGTCCATTACTTTTAATAAATTTAAGAAATTAGATTTGTGCCACTTGGCTCTCCATCCACCAATTTCCTAAGGATTTGAGATTATTCCAATTCTCAAGTTAAAGTTGATGCATAACCTTTTTATACATTAATTGGGTAAATGCATGCATTAATAAGCCATTCTTCATATTGCAATAGTTTTTTTGGTTATATTTATGAAGCCTTTGGCTATATCAACCACATTTTATTTATGTATTTCAATAAATTTTCAAATGCAACTTGGTAGCTCTTTTTCCTTAGAAAATATATACATTTACTTTGATCAATTTCATAAAGATCCTTTGACCTAAAAAATTTATGTTCTCACTGTAATGGTTCAGATCTAGCTCTCAATAAACACGAGAAAATTTATGTTCATATCGTAATTGTCGAGATGTTGGTTCCCGTTTATTTCATAATGATGTTTTAACCAAAATATGGTCACATTTTAATAGTGTATTGTTTATTTTGATTTTT